>JAFFST010053359.1:312425-325435 GCA_022414735.1 Noturus placidus
TATATATATATATATATATATAAAAATAAAATGTATTGTAGAAAATTTTACCAAGGGTTCTCCCAGACTTCCCCACACACACACCTTGGATCCATGCCGAAGTGCCTTAACATTTCACTTTGCTAGGGTTTTTATAAGAATTAAAATAATTTCGGTCTTATTAAGTATTAACAATGTCCTGCTTGTTTGTTTGCCATTCTGTAGAGTGATATCTGCAAGGAACACGTGCTATAATCATTGATCTAGGAAAAGGATGCCACGCCGATATTATTGACATCTGGCGGTTTTTAGAAGCTCTCGAGTTCGATCGTCAGAAGATTGGTTAATGACCCAGGTAAGAAGCTCTTTTTTTTTTATTTATTTTTATCTACTCCGCAGTCATTCAGTGTGCGCAAACACTCTTTCAGGAGCTCCTGAATAAACTATCCCATGTCCGGGATTAAGGGATTACTAATTGAAAAAAATAATTTTTTAAACAAGCATCATGCACACGTTTTAAAAATGATGCTTTAAAAAAAGAGACTAAAGGCGGAACCCTGATAAACGGAGCCTTCTCAGTACGAGCTACATTTCTCATAACAATGATTTGTGCGGTCGAAGTACTCCGAGCCAGCCAGTTCATTTATTCTCATTTATCCTGACTCCGTTTGTTAAATATAACGATCTCTATAAGTAACGCTGATGTCCGTGGTCAGAATGCGTTCGTAGCAGGGCGGGGGGAAAAAACCTCACACTTGGCTTGATGCCATTATTTTCGCTGGATTTAAAGCTCTGCAGATTTTTTTTTCCTAAGAGGTACTTTGCCTTTCACACCATGATCTTACAGTTGAACTAGACCTGGGCTTTTTAACGCTTTTAGCACTTGGCGCTTGAGGAACTGCAGTCATTACAGACCGGAGAAGTCATTTTCTCGTCAAGAGCGGCTGTGACATTTTGTTCTTGTTGATTTGGTGCTTTCTGGTCAGTTGATGTGGTTTTTTTTGTTGTTGTTGTTGTTTTTTTTTTTTGTCAAGGCAGCCAATTTTCTTTCAGCCTCCGCTCTATTTTCTTTGCTCCATTGCTACTCGATCAGCTGCACTGCTCTGTACGAACAGATTGTTGGATGGGAGTTTAGTGTATTTAGTCTTTGGCACACAGAGCAAAGTATTGCTTTTCTCATTTTACTCTGTTTACTGTGTGCATGTCCAAATTACAGACAGGTCACCGCTGAGACGTCACTCTCTAAAGAAGCAGGATGTCTTTCAGGCATTGACCCAAAATCATGCGCCATTTTTTTCTTTGACTTCATTCCAGCAGGGGAACTCGGGCTTAGTATTTCTGCCATGTTGTCTCTCTTCACTTCTTGCTCATCTCCATCAACCCCTTGTTGTCTCCAGAATCCCCCTGCCTGATTTATTAACAGTCTTAATCCAGGGTTGGGAGAGTCGGGGCATTGCTCCGACGACGTTCCTGTCCCTATTAGAACAATTCGTCGTCTCAGTGCTGTGTAATGATAGTCTCTCTAAGCCACGCTTATGCTGAAGATGATTTTGTATTCTTCCAGTGCGTATTCTTCCGTTGTGTATTCTTTATTTTGCATGCATCTCAATCCCAAGTAAAGATTTCATTCAGAACATGTAGCAATCTAACCGCTTGAATAAATCGTGACGTTCACCACGTGACGAATTCACTCTTGGCTAGGAAGATTTTAGGCCTCTTTAGGCAGACTGACTGCTTTTATCACTCTTTTGTAGGAAGCTAGTCCAAGGCAAGATGAATAATAATAATAATAACCAAGAACAGCTGGGAAATCATGTGTTTTCAGTCACATCCGTTCGTGACCTGAATCCAAGTGAGCAAAATCGTTCACCTTCTCTGGGTTTTCTCTCCCCTCTGTGAGTGCACGTATGTGGAAGAGGGCAGACAGCGTTTTCCTCCCTGGACGTTACCCCGCCCTGTGTTACAGCATGAGCAGTAGTTCAACAAGATGCTGCTGGTTGTAGTCATGTGTCTTGAAGGAAGCGTGTTATCCGTCTCATTGCAGCTGGTAGCTGTTGTGCAGCGTTAGCTAGTGAGATGTTGTGGTTAGTAAATGATCAAATTGGGAATGTGGGTTTCCACATTGTTGCGGTGAAATATGTTTATGATGTCTTAATGTTGAGGCGTTGAATTGTGCTATAAGCTGACAAAATTATCAATGGGAACTGAATGACCTATGCAACTGTTCCTTGATACGATGAATTAAAAAAAAATCGCACAGCATGGGTTAATTTAAAAGAATTCAATTTATTGGTAAGATGTCTTGTCCACCAGAGTGTCGTCGGCCATCTTGAAATCATCTTTTCTCATCCGGCGTCAGTGCCTGGTAGCTCCTCCCATCTTCCGCTATGTAAGCAAAGCTGCAGCCGTTGAGTACGTGAAGTGTCCAACATTACACATGTCATTCTTTCGGTCCAATAAGCCCATCATCCGGGTCCTTGTAGTGTGAACGCACTACTCGCACTATTTATATTAGAAAATGGCGTAGAATAGTGCATAAGTATGCAATTTGGGACTCCCTTTTAGCCAGTTATTTTCTGAAGTGGATCATAGCTATTACATTTCCAAATAGTGGTGATTTGTCTGCGGCTTAACCCGAGCCTTTTGAACAAAAGTCTTTTTAATGCAAGTTTTTGTAACCCGTTCTTCTAATTTTTAGTCACGTTCCTGTTTGGAATGGAGCCGTCTCTGGCTGAGAGGTGCATCTTTTCCATCTTGTATGACTGCGTCTACTGAGCGAGTGAGTGAGCGAGCAGCCTTGTGGTTTTCTCCTCCTCCTGCCTTTTTCTGTTTCGTCTGTTCTGGGACAGTGTGTCTACTGCTTAATTTCTCTGGCAGAGGTTGATTTATGGGCTCTGCACAGCACAGCAAAGTGGAGCCATCACGCTCTCTAAGCACTGCACTCTCTCCATCATGTTGATCAGCCACACTTCCTGGGTGTACTCGGCTTGTCGGATTGGTTTGTGACCCAGTTTCTCACCGTTGTTGATCCTTTCAATTTCCAAACCCACTCTCTTGCTTGTGGCTTTTGAAATCGGGAGAGAGGAGACAGATATGCAAGCAGAGCTAGGCTTACTAAATTATTTCTGCGGTTTATTATTGACATCTTTCAGGAGTTTTTGTACACACACAATGCTTCACGTTTTCCAAACATCTAGAATATCTTCATGCCATCAAGTTAATAAAACTTGACCCTATAAAAAGTAATGCTCAGAAATGTCAGTGATTTATTGACAGACAAGAATATTTTACATAAACGCAAAGAAGTAGTCATACAGTATCTTTTCTGTTTGTTTACATTTATTCATTTAGCAGACGCTTTTATCCAGAGCGACTTACAAATGAGACACACTCACACACCAATGGGAGCAGAGCTGCATGCAAGGTGCTAGCTTGCCATCGGGGGCAACTTAGGGTTCAGTGTCTTGCCCAAGGACACTTCGGCATGGGATCACCCGGGCCGGGATTCCAACCACCAACCCTACGATTAGTGGACAACCCGCTCTACCGACTGAGCCACAGCCGGCCACAGCTGTTTATTTACAGGAAACGTTTACAAATGGTGTTTACAGATTTATTAGTGTAGACTGGGTTGTTATTTGAAACAGGTGTTTTGTATTACTCAATAAATCTCATGTTTGAAAGAATGTCATTAAAATAAAACTCTACAGCGTCTACAATATTTTTAATGACAAATGTACCACCAATATCAGGCAGTATTTCAACATTAATAATAATAATAAAAAATTAGGTGCTAATAATTCCAAAAGGTTGCTCTAAAGGTCAAAACTTTTAAGGGTAATTAAAGAAAAATAAACCATGTTGCTGTTAGTCAGATTTCCAGTATGGCTTTTAGAACCGAAAAATGAAAGCGACTCAGGGATTTATTGAAATTTTTTTCAGTTCTAAGCTAAATTTAATAATGTCTTCTATCCTGTAGATGGAGCTGCAGGCTTAAATGTGAAATTAGTGGCCAAGCTTGCCCTCCAAGCCTTAAAGTCTTTGCCAAATATTTTAGATTTACAGTCAATAAAGCACTTGAACAATGTAAACTGTTACCTCGTTGAGATAAACAGAGGACGTGTGTAGCTGTATGAAGCTACGGTTCCTCGGATACACTCTGTGGACGTTGTAAGAGATTAAGGATTGACCTTTTGTCTTTTGGAGGTTCTCCAAGGCAATAAACTCCAAGAATAAACCCCAAGCAAAACTCCAGGCCAATAAACAAGCACAGATGTGAGTTGCTTTGCTGATTGGGGCGGACAGTCGTACCCTGCTCTTTATCCCGAAACGTCCTGAGTATACAGGATTCTTTTTTTCCTCCCTCTGTGATTCCTCACTTCAGACGTGCGCTGACGGTATCTCGCGTGCCTCCTTGCCCCGTCCACCGACCTTCACTGTTTGCTTTTGTCTGGCCTGCATAAGAGTGATGACGCCTCTCATTGTGCTGGCAATATGACAAACAAGGAACAAGATTACCTATGGCATCTGGGTGGTCAGGATGGATGGGCCAGTGGATCCGTTGCAGTGCATCTCTTCTGCAATGCATTGTGGGAGTGCAGCAAGGGCATGTTTTGTAAGCTGACTGATTTCAACATGTGTACAGTTCATGTAACAGGAATTCTCTCTCTCTCTCTCCCTCTCTCACTCACACACTCACTCTCAATAATGGATGGTGATGGGTGTTCTGCTACAGAGAACGGTCGAAGCTAATAAGAGCTGTTAAAAGCCACAAATCGCACCCTCTGTGGCATTGTTTTATTTGTGGTGGAGCGAGGGGGGGTGGGGGGCGGGAGATATAGTACCATTTCCTGAATAATGGCAGAACTGCATCAACACTGAAATATATTACTGATATTTTCCAGAGGGCATTTTTGGAGCAGAGCAGTTCCTGTGCATTATGCACATTTCATTTTTCTTTTCCAGTGCATGGAGTAATGCAGAGTGTTGCTGTACATAATTGGCTGGGGTTATCTGGAGGGATTCTGCAGGAATCGTATACATTATAGGCAGCGAAGGCTTACAATAATGTTACAAGCACAATTATATTCTAAAATATAGAGAAGTGCATCAAAGATTATCATGATAAATTCCAAGTACGTAAGTAAATTTTTATACACTCTAATAACCTCTACTCTTCCGGGAAGATTTTGGAGCGTGACCGTGGGGATTTGTGATCATTCAGCCTCAAAAGAGCGTTAATGAGGTCGGACAGCGACGCTGAACAAGGAGGTCTGGGGTGCAGTTGGTGGTCCAGTTCATCCCAAAGGTGTTCAGTAGGGGTTGAGGTCAGGGCTCTGTGCAGGACACTCGAGTCGTTCGAGTCCAACGTTGGCAAACCATGTCTTCATGGAGCTCGCTGTTGGAGCAGGTTTAGGCCTCTTAGTTCTAGTGAAGGGAAATCTTAATGCTGTCGCCTACAAAGACATTCTAGACTCTTGTGTGCTTCCGACTTTGTGGAAGCGGTTGTGGGAAGGTGTCCACATACTTTTGCCCATATAACGCATGGTTTTGAAGAAAAATAAAAGGTCTTCCGTGTGTGATAGATGTCCATGTGGCTGCTGGTCATGTATCGAATGCAGTTGCTTTCATCGATGGCTGGAACTTTACTCCGCTCTGCTCCTTTAGCTTAGTTTCTGAGCCGTCTCGTGTGGTGATGTAGCTCTGCTCGCTTTGTGCAGCGCTTGTGCAAATATGGTTTCAGGTTAACGTTTCCTTTTTCAGTGCAACATTTCCGTGCTGTGCGCAGGCAGCATATCTGTGCTGTGGCATCCAAAAGAAATTTCGTTATTTAAAAAACATTACCTTGTAGGTTTGTTGTAGTGTACATGCTTTTTGTCATTGTTCATCATTATTAAATGGAAATCTTACTGGACATTCATTATAATTCGTTTGGGTTCTTTCTTCGCAGTATTTAAAAAAAAAAACAACCCAAAACAACTGGTTAGGCCATCTCCATTTCAAATCCGTATACAGATCAAATATGTTTGTCATAGTGGCAGTGTGTTAAACGCCTACTGTAGAAGTATTGGTTTGATTAGCAATGTTAGGAAAGTTCATATTTAAGATGATAATTCTTATCGTTTCCTGCCTAGGCTTATGTTTTTGTTCCTGAAATGAGTCACTGTTCGTAACGATCTTATTTATTCCCCAGGCCGGCGTCCCGCACCTAATCTAAGGAAAGGGCACCCAGCGAAAGCATTCAAAGCCAAGGGGTTAAACGAAAGGAGCTTTTGTGACATTTGCCCTCAAGGGAAGCCACAGTGTTTTCCCCTATGTGCATTTTTTTCCTCTCTCTCTCTCTCTCTACTTTCGGGCTAACAAAAGAGATATTGGAGATCGGGGTTGCTGTCATTTGAAAGCAGTGACCTTGCCCATGCGTCTTATTATTAACCTAACCTCTTTTCGTATTGAGTGGAAAAAGCACTTGTGTGGGTGCTCGGTTTCAGCCACCCATCCCTTGAAGAATT
Source organism: Noturus placidus (assembly GCA_022414735.1). NCBI lineage: Eukaryota > Metazoa > Chordata > Actinopteri > Siluriformes > Ictaluridae > Noturus > Noturus placidus. The sequence goes on from JAFFST010053359.1 coordinate 318,914, forward strand.
GCCTCCATAATAATGGAACCTGTGATTGTTCACAGGCAACGGGAAGGCAATCCCCATGATAAGAATGATGGCTTTGCCGAGGAGATGGGGTATAAACATGGTGATGAGAGGGATGGATTTGAGATGGAAAAAGTGGAGACTTTACATCCCATAAGCCCTTCGAGTGCCAAGGTTCTGTGGCTGAAGGGACAATGGTCAATGAGAGCTTAGCCTTGATTCCAGGCTCGAGTTCCGCAAAGGCGTCTGGATCAGCTGCAGTTTCGTTGGGAATTTAGTGAGGTAAAATTGGGGCTGGGATGTAGAAAGCTTCTGAGAAATAATCTGAAAAGATCCTTGTTTAAAAGATGGGCGTATAAATGTGTTATAAAAGTTCTCACTTTTAGTGAGGGGTATGAGTTAATTCAAGATGGAAATATTTCCCATGTTGCCCTTTCCAAAAGGTATGAACAGAACAGAAATGGGCAAGAAGTAGACTACATGCAATAATAATAATAATAATAATAAATAATAATATTAATAATGATAACAATCACCAGTGCGATGTCATGTTCATAATCTGAATATATTAGTGTGACATATCAAAATAATGGATGATAAAGTCACTTCCACAGAGTTTTCTACTCTATATTTACTTTACTGAACATGTTTGAGATTTATCCTGTTCAAATGATGACTTTTTTACTATTAAAAACATAACGGTTAGACGATCACAGTTCAATCAGACATAGTGTTGCTTCCTGTGTTTATGCAGATATTTCATCACTAATCAAATTTGTGGAAAAACAGATTTTGACTATCTCTGAAGCACTTCTAAATACTCACCCGTTTAAGAATCTCTTTAAGGCTAAAGAATGCTTTCTTAGGCCCAAGTGTTGGATAAATCCAAAATCCCTGCCCATCATATTTGTGGTCAATAGCGTTTTGACACCCAGAGCAAAGAATTCAATGTGTATTAACGATGGATCATATCCAAAAGACGGGTGAAACTCAACACCGTCTCTAACTTCACTCAACCCTGGAAATTAACGAAAGCTTCACTTTGCAACCGAGACCTTGAAAACCAGTGTGTGTTTGGCCACTCGATATCTCAATGTCTCTAATAACTACGTAGTTGTCATTACTTGACGAAAGCCCTCGGATGAGAGGGAATAGTCCTGTTGCTGTGACTTACTACTAGTAGATAAAAATGACAAAAAAACAAACAGCAAAAAAAAAAAAGGGGGGGGAAATAGTTTCACCTTTACACTGCCTTCAAATTAAAATATTGTCTTTGAAAACCCGTGTAGACATGGTTCACTTAAATGGTCTCTAAGAGACAGTGAAACAGCACAGCACAGCATTTTGTTCCATTAAAATGTCTGAACTAGGACCAGTTCAGGAAAGAAAAGTGCAAACAATTACGTGTCGGCCGTAGCATTTTGCCCAGCCTGCCAGGTCTCGAGCTGTGTGTGGACGTTGACCAAGCGCTGAAGGCATGCGCTGTTGTCAGTATGCAAGTCGCGGAGGAGGCTGCAAAGCTCAGCTGTGTTTCCTCCTGGCACGCAACCAATTGCTTTCAATATTTCTTTTTGAAAACGTCTTCCCAGGCAGGTAATTAAGTTTCTTCCCACCCCTCCCCATTCTACTCTTGGCACGGATCTCGGAGTGTAAATGAGTCCAATTGAGCGTGGACTGAAATTTAATTGATCAAAATGTCATCCTCTCTGCCACTCATGTGGACGGAGGGTAATAAAAGAACTGAGGAGGGGAGAAAAAAAAAAGTTTTACGGCTCTGGCTTGCCAGCTGAAAAGGCAGTGCCAAGCTGTCGAGGAGGGCTGGCTATGCAAAATGTGCCAATAAATATAAAGTGTGCTTTATAAACGTGGGCCTTTCGAAAATGTGATGGTTTTCGAACATCTTGAATTTTTGAATAGCAACCGGTTTCACCTTCTACAGCCGGTGAAGGACGTCCGTCCAAAACGTTCCCGCTACTCAAGAAGTAGGAAGTGTTCCAACTTCTACATTTTATTAAGGGAAGCTCTCACATAAGGACTGTCCTTTGGTGTGTCAGGTGATGTAGTGATGTGATTAGCTCTTCCTGCCTCCGACCTGACTGAGATCAATGAATGCTGTGTCCACATCGACAGCCCAACCCCATTAAAGAGGCATCAGTCTGCATCCTCACAGTAGCCTGCCAAGCCCCCTTATTCACTATCGAGTCTATGGATCAGGAACACGCAGAGCAGACAGACATCATTTACTGCTTAGACGGCCCATCTGCTTTCAAGACTATACTGGTCAAACTGAATCAAAGCGTGTCTACTCGACGTCATGTCAGCGTTAAGATTTTAGAGCAAATATAGCTGTAGGTGTGTTAATTATATCAGGTCATGAGTTACACTGTGGTGCTGTAGCACACCTCAACGCATCACGGTTCTCGAAGTCTGCTGATTAATGACATCTACCGTATAATGTCTGTATGACTGATCCATCAAGGCTTAGTCCTCAGTTTGTCCTTGACTCCCCCCCATGCTTTATTTACTCGCTTTATTGATGCTTCGTGATGAACTCTTGAAGCACATGTAGCTGACAGGCAAAAAGGAAAACATTATATTGGAAATCACTATTGCCTTTAAGCCAAAAAGCAAGTCTTCTCTCAGCAAATGAGTTTTTTTTTTTGGCTGCGTTTTCCCCACACAGTAACTCGTGTATATATTTTTCTAATAGAATTGCTACCTTTCTTTTTCTGCATCTTAAACGAACCGATGCTCGGCGAACGTTCACTGTTCAACAGCACTGTTGATATTTTTCAAAGCCCTGTCAGTGGCAGCCATCCAAATATCTCTCGTCTAATGTCAAACCCGAATTAGAGAAAGCTAATTCATGATTCCGATGCTGTTCTCTTTACCTTGTCGAGCACTTTGTCAAAATGAGGACAGACAGCCACTCCGGGTTGCTCTAATTATTACACTTGACAGAAGCATGTAGCTTTCTATAAAAAATGATTAATAGAAAATACTCTACATATTTCTGTGAGCAGGGTGGTGGAATATCTAATATCTAGTGGAATGTCTCAAATTTAAAATCCTCATAGGAACACTACGGGCTATATTTACCGAGACGAGCCCTAATTTCAGCTGATTAATTTGCCATTAGTGATTGAAGATCGGGCCAATTTGGTGGGTCATCTTCCACGTACACGCATGTCAATAAACTCAGGTGAACCTCTTATAATTAAAATATGGACAATGCAGAATAAAACTCCAGGAGAATCTGGGCTTGAACCTGAATTTTTAAGGGCGCCTTTTTGGTTCGGCTACGTTTAACTTTATCAGGCTGAAGTGGGTTCACCGGGTTCAAGGCACAGTTGAGTTACATTTAGTGACACTATAAAACCCCATAAAAGGTAAAGCTCGTGTCAAAATGGTGGATAAGCAACGAAAGAGCATCTCTTAATCTCAGTGTGTGCTAAATCTTCCAGTAACGCAGCTCAGCCATTGCAGTATTTCGCCTACAATAGACACACAAACGCTTCGTCCTTTCATAGGGAGCCTTTACTTTTGTTCTAATTGAATGGCTAGTCTTAATTTGTGGATTTGGCAAGACTGTTTTGGAGTGCTCCAGACCCTCCCTTAAATGTGGCCCTTGATATGTTCCCTCATCTTTAAAGAAATGTACGTTATGCTAAACATGCAACAGTGACCCGAGTGATACAGACAAGACATGAGAAAAAAGGGAAAAGATAATGAAGTTCTTTTGGTTTCAGGACCTGTCTTGTTTTTTTTTTTTTTTGGTGTGTGTGTGTGTGTGTGTTAATGTTCCAAAGTGCTACACTGATTTAGCAGGCGATATGGCCAACTACCGGTTTAACTGGTCCTCAACCATACAGTATTTTTGAAACAAACGTTTCTCTCTTCTCTCTATGTTTTGCAAATGCACATCAGTAATTACTATCAGCTTTGATAAATCACAATCGGGTCTAGCTTTGTGAAGAAAATTCCGGTATGCGGACGCACGCCGCATTAACGCCGTAGATACGGACGCAGTTTGTACACGAGACACAAAAGAACAATCCGATATCATTTCATCAGTCACTTTGCAATATACATCGCAGACTTGGCGCTGGCGAAAAAAGGTAATGAGAAGAGATTCCTGTGATTGTGAAATCCCACAGATTGTTACTGATTTATAGCTGTAACGAGAAAGCAACCGGGCTCTCGAGAGCTGAAATGCTTTAGGTTTGCGCATACGATGGTATGCCACAGCTGTTTCGGTGATTGAGGCTCATTTTCTCAAGCTAACCATCCATCGCTGTGTGGCTTTCCCAGGTTTTTCTTTCCATGAGTCAATCAAGATGCATGCACAGCCACACAAACGGATTAAAATGCAAAGAATTTGGCGATTTATATTATCTGACAGATTCCAGATTAAGTCTTTTAGAGTAGGACATCGCATATGACTGCGTAGTGGAGATGGATGTGGGCTGTGTGTTGTGAGTTGTGATTATACTGGTACGTATTTAAAATGTGGTATTCCTTGCAATGCATCAAATGTCCGCTTTTGGTTTATTATAGAGGTTCACCTGTATTAATCTAACCAAAATCATTTTCCTTCTCTGAAAAATGACAACAAATGTTAAGAAGGTCGCAGCAAACAAAGCGTTGTTTTTACGTGGTTTACAGGGCTTGTTGGTTTGTTTTTTTTTTTTTGTATCCTTTTGTGATGTATAAATATCACAAGTGTTAAGAGTAATGTTTAACAAAATATATCATGCGACACTAATAGACTCATGAATATTACGCTTTTGTTCGCTGAACTGTTAATTCACCACAGAACGTTTACAAACAAGGGCAAAACCCTGTCAAGCTCATTTTCCCCCCAGATCTTAAAATACAGGCCGTGTTTTAAAAAATCCGTGACAGTGAGATATAGGCATATTGTGTGTAATTACCACCAAGAGTCGCACGTATTTTGACAGCGGAGGCTGGACTGTAAAATTGTTTTGTTTGGTTTTAGAGTCGATAAGGGAGCAGCTGCCAGTCACGTTGATGGACAGCTCGGTGATGTAACTGTATATCTGAGCGAGTGTGAAATGGAGGGGAAATGACTTTGAGTGACTGGTTTTATCTGCCGCCTTATATGCGTCTCATATTTACCATAAGCCCCCCATATCATCTCATATCTTTCCATCAGTCGCTTCCTCAATAGCTTTGTCTTCCAGAAACGGCCATGTGCAAGAACGACGCCCTGAATCTCCCCCTCTCCATCTCCCTCGTCTCCTTTCCGAGCTCCCCGGCCTGATTAGCTTATGAACTGTGACTGACATTTGACTATTTGCCTGCGTTGGCCTTTTTTTTTTTTTTTTTTGGACCCCTTCACTGTTTTGCCTGAGCGATTTGCATTCGCAAGAAAAAGAGGCAGTATCTCTAAATCCTCCCTGATCCATTCTCATGCCCGAGAAGATCTTATCAAGATGTAAATGGCTTTGATAGCTACGGTGGATTTGATAATGGAGTGAATTAATAAACAATTTGATATGTAAAGGAGCTTTCGGTAATGGCCATTAAATAAAGTTGATGCCTACTCATGCACACATGCGTTATGGTTGGTCTCTCTCTCTCTCATACACACACACACACACACACACACACACACGTTCAATGACATCTGCGCATTTAGAGCTCAAGCTATTTCCAGGGAGTTGGATCGGGCTGGGTTGACTGCCAATGATGAGATATTGATTAGCTGGGAAATGTCAGTGTTGAATAATAGCCTTGAGCCATGTGGGTATGAGAGCACGAGAGAGGGGCAGTGCCCGTGCTCAGCCACTGGGGGAGGCTGTTAACGTTCACGTAACCATCATCTGTCATCAGAGCCTCTGTCATTTGCACTGGATTGAAGGGCGGACGCATGCCGCGCTCAAGACCAGGCAACGGTAGATGCACTCTTCGATTTAGCTTTTGTTTTCCTCACAGCCTCTTGTTTTAGAGTTTCATTTGCCAAGGCCTGGGAAAAAAAAATCCCAAACAAACAACGCAGCCATGAAGACAGACGGCAAACACACACACGTCTATGTCAGACAGAGGTGCTGGCGGGAGATGAGCAAGATATGATGAGGTCGAATCTTTAGAGATTGCCCTCCTCAAATTGCCTATCACAGTGTACGGTCAGCTGTATAACCCTGGCCCATTAGACATATATATATACATATATATATATATATATATATATACACACACAATCACACATCTGCTGCATTTCTTTACACGTTGTTTTGTGTGCGTTTGTGTGGAAAGAGATTGTGAGTGCACGCTTGTGTACCTTCTTAAGAAAGAGTGATACTGTAGCTGGGGAAAAAGAGAATATCTGTGTGTGTATACAGGAATTAGTAAAGAACATTCATGAAAATGCTAAACCCAGCTAAATCCAAAGGACCATGACGGGGGACTCGCTGAGTTACAGTGGAAAAACGTTTTAAGATCAGCAGGCTTTATTTATTTATTTATCCATCCTCAGAAACCTGTTACTGCAAACCCCCCCCC
>JAFFST010053359.1:325529-338873 GCA_022414735.1 Noturus placidus
ACTCCAATCCTGATAGGAAGGAATAAATAAATAAGGATCCCCATGACAACTGAGCGAGAACAATTGTCACGCTGCGCAGCGGATGACTGGCATCGCACTCCCTTCATCCCTCCTTAAGGCCCCCGACGGCAAATGCCAGAAGATATATTATTCATATAGCCACGCTCCAAGCACTATTGACAGGAAGCGGGGGGGGTTCCCTGGTTTGCGCGTTTGGGCAAACTTCACGTTTCTCTCTTACACACAGATGAGAGGTGCGGCCTTTGCGACGGCGTTTGCATAGCTAAAAGCTTGGCCTCTCGGTGTTGGTAATCTGTTATCCGTGGCCATTCATGTTCGAAGCTATGATTTGGATAATCGCTTGAGTTGGCTTCCATCACAAACAGCACAAGTTCTTTTAGCGCCGCAAGCCACCCCAGAGAGGTGATCAGGTGCTGCCAGATTTCATTTCTTAAAGCACAAGAGAGCATGTGGCGTGTCTGTTATTCAAATCCTCCTTCCAAGACCCTCTTGTTAATTCCTGGAGGAAGATTAAGCCTTCAGAAAGCAATCAGATAATAATAACAATGAATTACGCTGAAGACTCCCCTGGTAGGGAGCCATAAGTACAATTCAAACACTTAGAGCGCTGTGCAAATGATAAACATATATCCATGTAACCGTTTAAAACAATTTAGAATGATCTTAGCCGGATGTATTTTAAAGGAATGCCTTTTGAAAATATTTATTTGGATGTATCCTTCCCGGATCGCGACAGCGTCACCGTTCTGTTTTTGACAGAAAGTTTCTGACGTACATCAGTGTGTTTCCCATCAGCTCTCCTTCTGACACGCTGATGCATATCTAAACCAGAAATCTTCCGTCTAGACACCTTTCTCAATAAGAGTTTCCTTCACTGCTTGTCACACCATGCGATACAGCGTCTTGTACTTTTGCATTTGCACGAAAAAAAAAAAATGCAACAAAAAACCTAGCTACAAGACCTCGTCTTATAAAACTTGAAGTGTTAAATCTGCCAGAGCCAACATTTCCCTGGATTTCTTCCTGTCCCTTAAAGAAATGTCCCTTTAGCTATTATTCATTAGATTGTGAGAGGTGTATTTATTTATTTTTGGCACATCTGAAAATGTTTAATGTTTTCTACTTTGCAAAAGTCTTGAATGAGAAATCTATAAAAATACATCCACAGAGCGTCGAGCTGGGTCAAATAAACAGCATTTAACAAACACATTTGTTGACTGCGTTGACGAGACATTAATAACAATGATTGATAATGTTTCTGGTGGATTAAGATTTGAGATATATTTTAAGATATGTATATAATGGTTTATGAATATTTGACGGGGCGCACGGTGGCCTAGTGGTTAGCACGTCCGCCTCACACCTCCAGGGTCCAGGGTTTGAGTCCCGCCAGGGCCGTGTGTGTGCGGAGTTTGCATGTTCTCCTCGTGTGTCGGGGGTTTCCTCCGGGTACTCCGGTTTCCTCCCCCAGTCCAAAGATGCATGGTAGGCTGATTGGTGTGTCTAAAGTGTTCATAGTGTATGAATGGATGTGAGTGTGTATGTGATTGTGCTCTGTGATGGACTGGCACCCTGTCCAGGGTGTACCCTGCCTTGTGCCCGATGCCTCCTGGGATAGACTCCAGGTTCCCCGTGACCCTGAAAAGGAGTAAGCGGTTGAAGATGGATGGATGGATGAATATTTGAATCCTATAGCTTGCTGAGTATAGCCAGGTTTCCATAGGAGCTAGTGATCTATTGTGATCCAGTGCTGAAGCTAAGCTTATTTTGGCGTTAATCAAAGGCTGGAATGTCCACAGCAGTTTAAACAACCAGCAAGTTATTCCTGAACAGGGTCTTTGTGGCAGCACACCAGTCAGTGTACTATCCGTTCCGTTTAGAGCACTTAAACCTCATCACCTCACCATGTTTTGCACAGTACGAAACATCGACAGTATAATAACCGTACACACCCATTCTCACTCTATCTGCTTACTGCTGCGTTATTAATTTACTTGCTAGAATGGAAAGCGTGTGCCAGATGCGTTTCTGTATTATGGAATGGTTTGAATATATTATTTTAAAGATTGTAATAAAGTATCTGAGGGCAAAAATCTGGCCACTTTGTTTGTTTGAGCCAACCTGCTAACGTATTATAGTGAATTGAACCAATTTAAAATATTAAGATATCAAGACGAAGCGCATGATTACAAACTCTCTAATTTACTCATTCACTCATGCTTTTTCACTGGTTAATTTAATATGAATATAAAATGCAATTATCATTCTTTTGGTTCTGGCACAATTAAGATGGATAGGATGTTATTATTGTTATTATTATTATTTTATTATTATTTTTTAAAACTGGGATCTTTGTGTGTCCTGCAGCCGTTTTCTCACCAACACCATCATCGGGTTTTGTAACTTCATCATGGACCGTTCATAATCGATCCTCTCTGCTCCACCTAGCCTGCAGGAATAGAAATGCTACGTTTCCTTATTAAATGAGATGTTTTCTAATTTCAGCTTGAAGGAGGTGAAATAAACAAACATGATGTTACACCGATCCCGAGGCTGTAAGATTCCGACAAACACTTTTTACAGCATTTAAACCTTTACAGTCGTCCGCTTTGTCACAAGCTTGGGCTTGTTCCAAAGTCGACAAGGGTTATGAATATTCAGACTTTTATTAGCTCTGACAAATAGCTAAGGAAACAGTGACACATGGCACTCTCGGCTGCCCTGTATGAGCTGCCGCTGTTTTTCTGGGCTCCCTTCTCTTGCTTTGCCAGAAATTGGGGTGACAGGTGCTTGACATCTATTTAAGACGAAGAGGGAGATTAATAAGTTAATTAATCATTCCGTGTCATTCAAAAACAGCCCCAAGAGAGTCCCTGCTGCAATTTCTTTTTAAAGACAACATAGCTGCTTTTAACTTTTTTTTTTTTCTTCCTTCTTTCATGAATCATAATTGTTTTCACCCTACAAAGCAGCCTGCTATTTTGGCCACAGTCCTTAATTATGATCGGTGTGTTATTGCTCAACAGAGCATAGCAAATTGCTGTTATGTTGTTTGCCTGAGCCTAATCTAATTGGCATATTGTCACAAAAATAATTATCTGTCATTTAAATTGATGCCATAAGCACAAGTTAGAGGCACACCTGCTGCCACAAGCAGGACCCAGACTGCCCTCTTCCTCATCTCTCTCGTTCTTTTTGTCTTGCTTAACTGCAGTGCCACAGTCCTATCCATACCTAGCAAGGCTTCTGGTTCTCGTTTATACCTTCAGAACTCTTGCATGTAAAGGGTGTAAAGCCCACCAAAGTGGTGTAGAATTTAGCTTGAACTATCGACACGTACGCTACATCAGAACTAGCAGTGCGTAAAGTGATTGACGATCAAGACTTTGTCGCATTTTGCCATCGGTGGTAATCTGACATAAATCGGAAATACCTCACGCACCATAAAGGGTCCATAGTAGGTTTACACCTACTATGGAGGAGGTTTCCGTTTTAAATTATACGTAGAAATGGTCACTTGAATTACAGCCGGTGCATCTGACTGCTGATTTATTATTATTTTTTCTAGATAAAGGGCAGTAGTTTGATACTATCTCTGTAGGATTGCTTACCGATTCTCCTACCAGAAGACTTGGTAAGAGCTCGACTCTAGTCGCATGACGTCGACTTTCTCCGCAGCCGATCACGGGCAGCTCTTTCCGTAGATCCATTAAAAATTCAAAGAAGGAGGAGACGATGATAAATCTGGCCTTATTAATTTTAGCTTTCGATAAATAATGCATGGCTCTCTGGCTCATTCCTATCTCCCCCTCTGGCCCTTTCAGCCTGTAGCCTTAGTATCTGTCACATCTGATATCCGGACAGTTTATCTGGAGTTCTGCACTTTTCAGATGATTGCTCGTCCAAAACAAACACGGATCAGAATATTTTTGAGTATTATTGTGCTCTGTTACAGATACAGTGATAAACATGATGACCTTGAGGGAATATCTACACATAAGCAGGTTTCTACAGTGCTGTGAAAATGTATTTCTTCTCTTTTTGTGTATATCTCATACTAAGTGGCGTTGGATTTTCAAACGAAATACAACATAAAGCAAAGGCAACCTGAGTAAACACACAATACAGGGTTTTACAAAAAAAGTTATCCAACGCCTATCACCCAAACTAACGGCCCTCTTAAACGTTACAATCTGGTTGTGCCACCTTTAGCAGCAGTCACTGCAAATGAACGCTTCCGATAACAGGAGATCAGTCTTTCACTTACTCCTATACTTTGGATCGTTGTCTTGCTGCATAATCCAGTTGTGCTCGAGTTTCAACTTACGGACTCAAGAGCAGACATTCTCCCTCAGGTTTTTATGGTAGAGAGCAGAATTCATGTTTCTCTCACTTACTGCAAGTTGCCCAGGCCATGAAGCAGTAAAACATCCCCACACCATCACACCTCCACACCTCCACCACCATGCTTGACCATATCTATGATGTTCTTTTTGTGGAATTCAGTGTTTGGTTTACGCCAGATCTAACTGTCTTCCAAACAGTTCCACTTTCGATTCATCAATCCACAGAACATGCTCCCAGAAGGTTTGAGGATCATCAAAGGTGTGTTTTGGCGAAATTCAGACGAGCCTTAATGTTCTTCTGGGTTAGCAGTGGCTTTCACCTCACCACTCTTCCCTGGATACCATTTTAGCCCAGTGTCTTTCTGATAGCGGAGTCATGAACAGGGACCTTTATTGATGCAAGAGAGGCCTGGAAGTCCTTTGATGTTGTCCTTGGCTCTATTGTGTCTTCCTGGATGAGTCGTCACTGTGCTCTTGGAGGAATTTCGGAAGGTCAGACACTTCTGGGAAGGTTCACTACTCTGCCGAGTTTTTCCATGTGGAGATAACGGCTATCATTGTGGTTCTTTGGAGTCCCGGAGCCTTTGAAATAGTTTTGTAACCCTTCCCAGACTGATGTCTTTCAATCACCTTCTGGAATTTCATTTAGTTTTGTCATAGTGTGTTACTGGGTAAGACCTTTTAATCAACCTCATGCTGTTGAGAAAGTTCTATTTAAGTGTTGATGTGATTGAACAGGGTTTGAAGTATCAGGCCTGGTTGTGTCTAGTCCAGCTGAACCCCATTATGAATACAGTTTCATAGATTTGGGGAATTAGTAACTATGGGGGCAAATACATTTTCACACAAGCCCAGTTGGTATTGGGTAATGTTTTTGCTTCAGTAAATAACCTTATCATTTCAAAACTGTATTTTGTGTTTATCCAGGTTGCCTTAGATTTTGTTTAAATTTCTGAAACAATTTAGTATATGAGAGATGCACAAAAAAGAATAAATACTTTTTCACAGCACTGTAAATTACACACCTTTTAATTCAGGAGCAATGAATCCATACACGACCTGCTACTCCTTTAGTTACTCACCGTTCTATTCAGTCCCCCCGATCTTCTTAATGTGTTATCTTGGATGTGGACCTCAGCTCCATCAGATTTATCGTTTGATAAAGTTGCCACTGATCTGCCGTAAATGTAGATGTCAAAGGCTCTTGTCTGAAGGGACCCATAGTTTGCCCTTGACAAATTGGGTTCTGAAAGGCAATTCCTCTCAACGGTTCAAGAAAAAGAGCATCGGCTTGACAAGACAGAGAAGAGGCATCTTCTTGAGACAGGGATATAAATAAAATATAAATGAGGACAAAAAAAAAAAAAGAAAGGGGAAAAAATAAATCACAGGGTCCCCTCCCTCTTTCATTCTGGGCCAGACGGATGCGCTCGGGTGGGAGTCAGGGTTGTCAGTGATAATCTTATCTGCCGATGACTGCTAGCAGAAACGGGACAAAGGCAGCCGAGCCTGACTCGAGGTCTGATGGGCCTCTGATTGCACAGATGTCCAATAGAGGGGCTGTTGCCGTGGAAATGATGAATGACGTGTGGCCTGGCCTTTTGCCCCCGCAGCCATAAGACGATGCTCAGAAAACAAGGGAAACTTCTCAATCATGAGCATTTCACAAAGTTTTAAAACTGTTCGTGGACTTGAAGGGTGCTCAGATCTGTGGATGCTTCAGTTTGAATGAGCTTCGGATTTTTTTCAACTGTCTTAAGATTGCAGATGTATATGAAGGTGAATCGGTCAAGGATAGTGTGAAGAACGTGTTTTTTAGTATTTGTAGACAATTTTGTTCTCCTATACGGCACTGACTACCTTAACTGCTTACTTCAATCAGCGTCTCTTAAGCCGTTCCTCATTTCTGGGCTGAGGTGACGTTCACTGGTGGAATTTGAGCAATGAGTGGTAGCCGGTTAGTGAGGACCTTGACCAAAAAAAAAAATTCGGCGAGCGAGGATGACCGCACCACAGAGTTTTGGTGGTCACAACATTTCATACTTTAGCAGGAGCGGGTGGGGGGTGGGGGGGGGGTGCTGACAGATAATTCGTCATCATATCCAAGTTAGCTCAGGGAACACACTGCTTCGCAAAAATTATACTCTATTCATCTTGTGTCTCCGTGTCTTCTTTCCCAAGCTACTTGTCGTGATCCTGTGAACTGCAGCATCCGACTTGGCTGCTGTAGGCCTCCATCCAAATCTGGGCTTATTGACCAGCTTTTCCCTTGATCAATATTTAATGTCCTCTTTGACAGAGATCGCATTTTGTGGTGAGCACATATTTTTCCTCTTTTTTTTTTTTTTTTACCGGCTCTTAACCACGCTGCCTGGCCTGGGGTCTGGCACGTTGCCTGGATTCTTTTTTTTGTTCTGTGTTATTACATGTAAAAGTGGCATTCGGAGCCATGCTCTCTGGTTCACTGGCTTGTCTGATTTCTTTTCAGACCTGATTGGCGCTGTCAAGATGAAGCCAAGGGGTGAAGGGGGCATATGCAAGACAAATGCAGATTTTGTTTCTGCCACTAAACAGCTTCTTGAAGTGATAACTCCGTGCGTCAGCAAAACCAAGAAGCGCCGTCGTTTTCGGTTCAATGTAACTGCTGTACATCCAGTGATTTAATGCCTTAAAACACAAACACACACCTGTATATCAAATGTAGTACAGGGGTTTGCAAACAAGGGGTCATGACCCCACATGGGGGTCATCTGATTTACAAGCGGTTGCAACAGAAACTCATTAACTCCTCTTTTGTTTCACGAATGAATATTAGAGGTCGACACATTTTGTGCTCTATTATTTTGAATTGTTACTGGGAGTCATATTCAGTCACATCCACGGTTAAATTAGTAGGATACGTGTTATTTTAGTCTTTTTTTGTTTTAACGACATCATAGCTCAGCAAGAAAAATGGACGGTCTATTTCCGCCGAATACACAATCATTGCGTGTTAACTTTACGTACGTGCCTATTTAGACCATCATTTAGTACCGAGACACACCGGTTTTCCAATTACAGTTAGTGTTTGCATTTTAAAAACTTCTAATTTTGCCATCAAACCACCGAAAGGTCACACCGTTGTTCTGGATTTTCAATATTAGTAAAAACTTTTGAATGTAGGGGCAGAGTTTTTGATTTGAGACCTACAGTCAAGACGACAGTCAAGACAATGACGGGAAGTTTTATAGAGAGACAGCAAGACTTGCTGCTGTGTTTAATGTCAGTGAGCATAAAATCCCTAAACGTTTTACAAATGTACATGTGTACGTTAGGGACATAATAACTGTGGCTGTGGCTCAGTCGGTAGAGCGGGTTGTCCACTAATCCACTAATCGTGGGGTTGGTGGTTCGAATCCCGGCCCGGGTGATCCCATGCCGAAGTGTCCTTGGGCAAGACACTGAACCCTAAGTTGCCCCCGATGGCAAGCTAGCACCTTGCATGCAGCTCTGCTACCATTGGTGTGTGAGTGTGTCTCATTTGTAAGTCGCTTTGGATAAAAGCGTCTGCTAAATGTGTAAATGTAATAATAAAATGTTCAGATGTTATCGTAGTCCTATGAGCTATTACAAAAAAAAATTAAAGGTAAGCATCAAGGCTTGGGATCGCAAAAAATACATAATGTCTGATTGAGGTCCCAAGAACCCCTGAAGTAGTAGCTGTCAGTTTGGGTGACTAGTTAGATTTGCATTCAGGGGTCTTGGTAAGAAATGATAAATTGATATATTCTTTACAAGGACAGAAGAAGCTCAGTTTTAAGCAGAGGTGGACAAATCACTAACCCAGGCATCTGGGACGAGCAGATTGCGTATCCAGGTCATCGGTTTTTTTATTCGCATGATGATGATGCTAGTCAGATGCAAATAATGTCTTTGCCTGCAACAAGAGAAGGGCACAGCTCATAGGAGAAATTTTAAAGACCTTGTCTTTTTGTCAAGGACCGACATGATGCCTCATCAGCAGAACTATTGTCGGAAGAGAATAAAGACTGACAACATATTGTCGCGCCTCCCAGGGATTCAAGCACTCACTTATTTTCTGTAGTCTGTGTTAGCACGTACAATTAGGTCCATATATATTTGGACACTGGCACAAGTTTTGATATTTTGGCTGGTTACAGAAACGTATTCAGGTTACAGTTAAATAATGAATACGGGCTTAAAGTGCAGTCTCATCTTTAATTGAAATGTATTCACATCCACATTGGGGGAAGGGTTTAGGAATTACAGCTATGTAGCCACCTCTTTTTCAAGGGGCCGAAAGTAATTGGACACTTGTCTCAAAAGCGGTTTCGTAGACAGGTGTGGGCTATTCCTTCATTATTTCTTCATCAGTTAAGCAGTTAAAAGGTCTGGAGTTGATTCCAGATGTGGAAGGTGTTGCTGTGGACCCACAGCATGCGGTGAAAGGAGCGCTCAATGCACGTGAAACAGGCCGTCCAAACCCAGCATTTGGTGGTCCATGCGTTCCAGACTTCAAAAAGGATTCTCGACAAAGTATTAAAAATGAACATTTTATTTATGACCAATTACATTTGCGCCTCTGAAAGAAGGCAACTGTGTATATAAATGGTTGCAATTCATAAACATTCCATATGATCTTTTTGTTCAACCCCTTGAATTAAAGCTGAAAGTCTGCAGTTCGGTTGCATCTCGGTTTCCTTTCAAAGCCATTGTGGTGGCGTACAGAGACAGAAATTATGAAAATAGGGTCACTGTCCAGAGATTTGCGGACCTAACTGTAATTAGCTTGACATTCTTTTGCTTGTTGGTGCAGTGTAGCTTAGCTCAAATGAGCACACTGGAGCTTTGAGTTGCCCTGTAGGCTAGCCGATGTATTTATGATTTGTCTACCTCAGAGTAAAGTATAGTTCACGAGTCATTTGTTCGAGAAAGATCCATGAGAGACCGTGAACTACACCTACTTAAAATGAACTGTTGCATGCTTGGTGAACGTAAGGTCGTACACAAGTCTCTACATTTTAATTAAATTAAAAAGACAGTCAATTCAATGACCTCATCGGTGTGTTGATGCTGGTGAAGCTCATGCAATTTTAATATCTTACTTAGAGCCCTCTTAGTCATAATAATGCCCTATTTCTTAAACATGTTTAGTATGTCTCCATAATGCATCTCCAAAGGGCACTTTAATGAAAGAATCTCCGAACATAATGGGGACTTAAGAGCTCCGCCTGCTTAAACGGAGCTGTAACCTGCTTGGTCATTTTATCCATTAACTTACGGGCAAATTTATTTATTTATTTTTAATGCGAGAGCTTCATTTTAAGGATCTCAATACGGTCGACTGACAACACCAAAAGAAAGTGCTCACACGTTATGGTCTCATGTGGTCTGGTCTTATTATAGCCACATTTAAACAAAATGTGCATATTTTCACAGTGATTGGGTATAACCCTTGTATATTTTTCGAAGATGCTCCCACATAATGCCTCGTAGGGTGTAAAAGCCACTGAATGACTCCGTAGCCGAAAGAATGGTTTCTACGCCCTATCCAGCGCACTTCACGTCTAGAATTTGAAGCATTTCACTTTCATCCCTAGTTTTTGTCACTCTTGATACACGCTAGCGAGCAGGTTAGCATGAAATCCAGCGGCCGCAAACCAGACTGAAGTGAGTAAATGATGAAAAAGCCATGCCAAGACAGCTGCCCTCGCTCCCTGCCCGACGATGACAGCCGTGCTCTTGTACATGTCAGAAGTGATACAATGATTGCACGTTTTCAAGAAAGTGCCGACGCCTGGTGCGATGGATCGGTGGCGTGCCGAGCAAGTGTGTGTGTGTGTGAGACAGAGAGAGAGAGAGCTGGTTCTGTGCATCACTCTTTGTTTTAGCATCAAATGCCATTGTGATTAATAACCTGCAAGGAGCGATATGAGAGGAGAAGGTAAAGCCCAGATTCTCACTGCAGTGCTGGATTACTCAAAAAGGCGTTTAATTAATGGTGACACTGCCTGGCCTGCACACCTCACTGAGCAGAATACCAACACGCACCACGCTGGCTTTCTGAAAGACTCGGGCATATATTACACAGATTATAGAGGATGTAATTCTGTAATAATAGCCCTTATAAATCTTATTGTACATCTAAAGTATTCAGTAAATCATCTGTGTTCATCAGTAAGTTTCGCTGTTATTATGACGTGTTTGTGAAGCTGTATTAAATATTAGGCACGTGCCGATAACCAAAACAATCATCTGATGTGAAGGGAGTTATTTCACCAAGTCTTTTATTCTTTATACGTTTTTTTTTTTTTCAAAGATGTTTTTAATCAGTTTTTTCCCCTTTGATGGTCGTAAAATCGCGACCTTCAAAGCGTTAGCACTGGAGACTCCTTCTAAAAATGCAAAACGAACAACTCCGGCCCGAAAAACACGTTCGTGCAGAGCGTTCCCTGTGATTTTAGCCATTACTATAGAAACTAGCGCGTTAATAAGCATGTAAAGGTGTGATTTTGAATAACAGCTGGAACAACTGTCAGAGCTGCTGACCAATCAGAATGGAGAGTAAATACCATCAAGGCAAAAAGAAATTTCTAGACTACTTGCTGAATTAAACTGATTGTCAGGTTATATATGTGGCACTCGTTAATTGATTAGAGAAGGTTATTATAATCTGATTTAATCCGAGTATCGATTTACACAACCTGTCCGATGAGACTCGATGCCTTTTGGCTTTTTAGTTGGTGAATGCATATAGGAAACCATATAAATTGTCATGAGAGGACTTTTACCGTTTGATATATATCCCAATTGAAAGATGACTGAGAGATTTTCAGGTCATCCAGGCTGCATAACTGCATTTTTCCTCTGGCCCAGTAATAGAGAGTTGCATAAACCTTTGCTCTCTGCCGGTATTGCATTGCCTGTTTTATTAGCGCATCGCTGACTAGCTTCACAGTTACTGCTTTGCCCTCACTACCGAGATGATATCTTTTTAAAAGCTCATTGTTCTGAAATATTTCAGACACCTTCACAGTACTGTGATGCAGATTGCTGGCAGCGGTACTCGTCCCTGCAGGCTTAGGAGCTGCGTTGAGCGTCTTTAAAAATATTTCGCTTGTATTTTCACAGTGTACGATCCCTATAAAATCTTGGCCAAATTCTACACGAGACGCGCGCTCTCCATGTCCGATTATACGATAAGATCTTCTAACGATAGACCCGCGATTAAAGAAAATGACTACATTCCGTTTACGTCATCAGTGAGCATGGTCCGTAGAGTCCCTCATGCAGGAAAACGGCCGGCGTTTTTTTATTTTTTACATTACACACAGCACTGCCTTCTTCTTCATCAGATATATTGCACAGCTTTGAAATATGTTCGGGCTCGTTTATTGCGCAATTTCACAAAAACGTTCGTTTCTTTTATTACAGCCGTTTTAATATCGGAAGCGGTGATGAAACGTACCATTAAAACTGATATCTAGTTTATGTACAGGCTGCTACTGTGGTTTCTGCGTTGAGAGAAACTCATACTCGAGTCGCTCGGAGCTTCGTCCCCTCAAGCCTAAAGCAGCGTTTTCATATTTCCACACTTGCTGCACACCGCAACGCTTGAAGTGCGTCGCCGCTCTCATCACACTTGTGTATGCAAGGGAGGCCGTCTTAAAACAATTAACTACAGACTTTCATAATAACCCCTGACCAAGCCTGCAAATATTGTTTGGTCCTAGCTGGAATTAATTAAGCTTCGTACCAAGGGAGGGGATGACAGCGTGTGATAATGTATTTTACGTGATATGGACCATTGACTGCCTTTCCATAGCTCAGGAACAATAATGAGAGAAATATCTGTGGATCCATTCAGAGCGCTGATTGTTTGTGGGTATTAAATTGTGCGTACATCTCTGAATGCCGGGGTGAAAGAGGAAAGCCATTGTCAAAACATTTGTTAGCAAATTGCTTTCTCCACCATTGTGCCAGGTTTGATGGATTCTGTGTTTCTGAAATGCACTGAATAGAAAGGTGGAGAATTCATCCCCGAGATATCTAAAGTGGCGATTGTTCTTGGCCCATGGAAGCGAGGTGCGAGCTCCAACAAAGACGGTCATGGAGGTTTTTTATTTCTTTCTTCACACTTTAAATCATGAAAAGATGACTTGTATAAAGAGTGGCTGAAGTATTGGAACAGGTCAGCAGTGAGCCATGGCAATCCTGCTTATTCATATACACACACCGCTCGCAGGTCATTTTCCACTTTCACACGCCAGATTAAAATAAGCCGTTAAAATATTCCTTTGCAAGGCTGATATTCAAATAGCTTGGTGCTTTCTTCTAAAGTCCCACCACCATAGAGCAATTTCCAATTTTCTATAGCTGGTGCATGAAGGTTACGCAGAGGACACGTGACTGCACTGCAGTGCTGCCATTGCGTCTAGAAACAGTGAATAAGTATTATATTAATATTTAACTGATGCTTTCGTGGTGATGAATTAATACATAAGTATGCAAAATATGTATGGTTTTAAAAAAAAAAAAAAGTTGTACACAAAGTTTATATGCATACAGAATTTTAAGTATGCATACTTTTAAAAATAAGTATGCTGTATAACCACAATTTTTTAGGTGTTATAACACAAAGATGGCCGTTGTAGTTAAACCAAGTAAAAAATAAATAAAATAAAAAATCTGGTGGTTTTGCAGTGCCGGTCGGTACATAGGGGTATAGAGGTAACCACTCAAAATACAAGCAGTAATGTCAAGCAACCTGTATTGGGCCATTTATGATGGAATTATTAGTTAGCATGAACGAACCATGAACTTCAGCATTCATACAGTCTCAAAATGACATTAAAGCATATAATTTGATTCAACCGAGGTTTTTTTTATTTTACACTTCTTCTATTTACATTTATATTTATTCATTTAGCAGACGCTTTTATCCAAAGCGACTTACAAATGAGACACACTCACACAC
>JAFFST010053359.1:349009-387504 GCA_022414735.1 Noturus placidus
GTGTGGAGGAAGCCTGGAGTGTGGGCTGTGACGGTACGACTAGAAATGACTTGCCTTACTAGTAGGCATGTGCCAATATCACACGTTCATAAAAAGATACTAGTTAATTTAGCTTTTTAAAAATTTTGATGAACAGAATTGTGCCGATTCGATTGGCCAGAAGGAAATGCGCTATGCTGTGTTCACATTTTGTCCAAAAAAATGGATTAGAGTAGCCACTGTACACATAAAGACGTATAAAGATGAATCGGCACACGCCTACTTTTCAGACTGAAAGTAAAATTAAAAACCCCAAACAAAAAGATCCCGGTGAGGCCACTAACAATTCGACTCGCTCAGCAGTTAACAGTCAACACTTAAGTGTTTTTCACGCAGTCACATTGGAATCAGTTTCTATAATTGCCTAAATTGAAGCCTGCAGTGTTCTCGACGATCGTTTCAAATGCAACGAACAACAGCTTTAGTGATAATGGGGAGATGGAAAAGAGAGGTGATGATGAAAGAGTTGTCACCAGAGTGTATGCAAACATGACTAGATAGTACGCTCCAAACACCTTCCCCAGGTATTTCGCCCCTTAGGCCAGTAGACTAGTTTGATGCGTAACATTCATTGTGAAACGGAGCCATTCTACCTTAAAATCTACGCTACAGCAGAAAATTAAAATTCAACTTAATTGTTGGAGCATCAGCTTTTATGACACACATTTTTACTATATATATATATATATATATATATATATATTGACCTGAACTTTATTGCTTAGGTGTAAATGAATTTATACCACTGTGCAGTTGAATGCGCAAATCTGTTTGGTCGTTAGTTCTGGCTGAAACATCAGGTTAATATCCATGCGCTCGCTCTAATACGTTACTGTTATTGTACGCTCCACGTAATCAAAGATTATTTTTAAAAAGCTTTGTTGCTGTGTAAGTAAAACCTATAACTGTAGGTAGGAAACGTTTATTTAACATTTCCATTGCATTAGTACAGTCACGAAGCTTTTTGAAGTTTATCATGGTCCGTCGTGTTATTCCTTATTTATCCATCCATCTTCAACTGCTTACTCCTCTATGTAAAACTATCTTGCGAATCAGCTGTGTGTGTGTGTGTGTGCACCTGTACTAGGATGAGGTTTTCCAAACTTTCACAGACCGATGAATTGAAGGAATATTAGATATTTGCTGAGTTGATATCAATCTCCTAATGTAACTAAACTGTACCCTACCGAGTCTCTGCCGTTGTCCTTGGTCGAACGTACACCTTTCGTACTGTTAGTGTGTATTACCTAGAAAGGCGGATAAGGTGTTCTCTCTAAACTAAAGGTCCAAAAGATAAAGGCGGCACCCCTTGAATGAATGAATGATATTTTAAAGTGTCCATAATAACAATAAGGACCATGTTATAAAAATGCCAGATTCTTCAGATTGGAAGTGCTGTAAAGGTTTGTCTTGGCACACAGCAGATGTGAACTCCTTTAGGGAGGTGAACCAACCCATCCGGACGGTTTAGAATGTTCCCTGTTTACGTTTATAGCTGTATTTACACTCAGTGGCCACTTTATTAGGTATCCCTCCATTGTCTGTACCCTTACTAGGCAGTTTATCAGATAATCCTGCCGTATAGGTGCTCATTTATAGCTCTGTAATTACTGACAGTAGCTTATCTATTGCTGTGTACGAGTATAGCAGTCACAGTGACGATGCTCGAGTTTTATTCCTACTGGCCATTTCGTTACACACCTACCTGCAGGTGTCCCGTTAGAGACTTGATCAGTCAACCACAGCAATAGATGGACTACAGTCACTAAGTGTTTGTGTATGTTATGAAACAAAGGCCATGTGGTAGTGATTGTTTCATGGATAGAGGTGTTCTTATGCACAGTGCTAAAATGTTTAATTAATTCCTTATAATATTCACTATAAACAATTCTTCTGCCACGCATTGAAAATAAGATAAAAGCTTTCGTCGGTAAGCAACATAACAGGAGCGCGCATGTCCAGGATTTTACTACGGCTTCGAACACGGCGCATTTTATTCGTTCTGTTGTCCGTTGAGTGTCGAGTTCAAAGTAATTACATAATCCAATAAACTGGCAAGCGAACGTGTATGTATACAGCTTTATACGTGTAAAAGAAAAAAAAAGTGTACAAACATCCAATCAGGTAATTGCGTACTAGTACTGTAATTATGATTAATGATGAGAATCAGTGAAAAGATTTCCAAATTAAAATCTCCACTGAGCGTTTACGGCTTAATTAGAAAAATGTAAATCATCATAATTATACCTACCATCCAAAGTAAGTGTTGCGCATAAGGATTTAAGGTAGTATGGCGTACTGCCTTAAAAAAACCAACATTCAATGGTGTGGTGATGCTTTGTTTTCTTTTTCTTTGTCTTTGCGTTACGATGATGAGAGTTCTTTTGCGAAAGCTTTGGTTAATCGGAAAACCATGTGGACAAATGAAGCAGGTAAAAGGTGAAATTTGCGATTGATCCTTAGTGGTCCTAAATGTGATACAAACTAGCAAGTCTACACAGCATCTAGTAATTAGTAGAGAGAGGGAGGGAAAGAATGGCCATGGGAAAGTGAAATCACTACACAAGTATCAAAGACAGCACGTCGTTACAATACATGATTTTACACACTACCGAATACTAGGCATGTGCTGATGTTAAAACTTTCATGTCATGATCATTGCTTCGTGTTTCATCATTGCATTTATCACAAGACTCTAGTGAGTGGGGGGGGGGACCCAAAAACATCGATAAAAATCGCCGCTCGCTTGGACGGACAGTTCTGTCCTGGGTACAGAATGATGGGTCTTTTTTGTTTTCTCTTCATGAGCACCAGATATATATATATATATCTCAACATTTTGACGTGTCCACAATAAATCCTATATCAAATATGAATTTGAGCACACGCCTACTAAATACAGTGATGAACTGAAGCTTGGGTGTGGTGGTGATGGGGAATGGAGAGAGAGTACACTGGAGTATAATTAGTATATTCACTACTCTATCAACAACATCAACAAAAATATGAGTCATAATATACCCCCCTTCGAAAGTGAAATCAGTGAAGGAACATCTTTTTTTCAGTTGTTTTTTTTTTTTTTTTTTTTTTTTTTTTTTTTTTTTTTTTTTTTTTTATTTTTTGATTTTTTTTTTTTTTTTTTTTTTTTTTTTTTTTTTTTTTTTTTTTTTTTAAAGTTTTGTATTTCATTTTTTTTTTTTGTACATTTGAACATTACAATAGTCATCTTTTTTTCTTCTTCTTCTCAGTTTGTTTAAATTATTACTTGATCGTATCTCCAGATTGTGTAAAAAGCATCCAGCATTTCGCTTCACCTGGTTATTCGGAGCGTCGGTGTACATCGAAATGAAACAAAGTCAAACCAAACAACAACAAAGAGCAAAATAAAAACGTATACGTTTGCAGCAGGAAACAAGAGACAAATGTACAAAATATACATCGATCAAATCATCACCTTCAACAAGCCACACTTTAAAATCATTTCATTAAACGTTATATCTCTGACCAAAACCCAAAAGTCCTTTATACAAGAAAAAAAAAAAAAAAAAGTCAGCACAGCAGCCGTGGTTCTCCGCACGAACATATTCAGTGTCTTCTATCAGCTGTAATCTAAAATACGTCAATATTTTAGAGTCGATGCTGGCTATAGCCATGAAATGAGATCTGAGCTCCGAGGTCTAGAGACTTTGCTTTTCTTTTTGCCCGCCTCGCAGTGACATTCATATGGCGTCTTCATACATGAAACCCTGGTCAAGGAGCATTCGACATGTGCAAAAAGGAAGCGGCTTTTCAGAGGGCTTTTCCACTGGTCACAGTGCAATGATTTAGCCTTATACTCAGCTCAGCACGGTTCGCCTGTTAATTTCGAACAGATAAAATAAATTACTTTTTTTCTTCCCCCTTTCCCTAAGCGTTTCCACCGTTAAACTCACAGCACTGAGGTATGGTATAAAAGGTTTGCCTTCTCGATTCGTTTAAAAAGAACAAGTTGCGACTAGGCGTGTGCTGATATTCGATTATATCACGATCAGTCAATATCACGAGAGTCTGATCACGGATTACGGCATTTATAGTCACGATGTTTGTGAAGTGACAAAGTTATTCATGCCACAATATAGAAATCCAGTGAATTAGGATACTTACTTACTCGGATGTCTAAAAATAAGCACCCTTAGAAGACCTTTAAGCGTTCCTCTTGAACAGAACGAGTACACACTTCACTGGAGCGATATTGTCAAATATCGTGATGATATCGTATAACCGATTATCAGCACACGCCTAACTGTAATGTACAGGCCAGATACCGAGTTCCAAAATCAGGTGGAACTGAGTGTACAGGACAAACAACACCACCAAATAACATAGTCGTCTTTTTTTTTTTTTTCTTTTTTCTTTTTCGGAGTATAAAAGTGTCAGGTCACACAGAGTAAAATCTCTCTAACACTACCTACAGTGTGCTTTGGATTGAAACATTGTTATCTCCAGAGTGAAGATAAAGGCCTCCACCAACCTTATCTGTTTCTCTGACTGTGAGCAGTGCCCTGTAGTCACCGGTTTGTAAATATGCTGGTATGACACTTGGAAAATTATTCAGCTCGAGTATTTACACAGCAAGCGGAAAAACAGCGATCCGATAGATCCGATTCGTCACCGGGGTACTTTACTGTATTAGAGTGACACCTACATAATAATCTGTTAAGACGTATATTTTCTTTTTGCTTATACACATCCTGGAACAATTTCTTTTGACACATGGTCAGAAAAATATTTACTTTTCCCGTTTCCCCCCCTCCCCCATTCTGAGTAGGTTATATGCAATGACTGGAATAATATTTACAGTAACATTTCTTTTTTCTTAAATCTGAATTCACAAGGTATTCATCTGAAAAAGAAAATGCCATAGTATACACCCCCCCCCTTCCCCTAAACGACAAAAACAACACATAAAAAAAAAAAGGACGATAAAAATATTGGAGTCCTCTTTGTATTGCCCAAAAATAGGTAATTATGATCGACAATGAGACATCACAAGAATTAAAAACAGCTACTAAGATTGATTAGATCGGTTACCCTCTTGGTTTTCCCTCGAAATGAAATGTCCTCTCTCATATAGCTGTAACGCTGGATCGTTAACTGTTTTTGTGCAAATATGACACCATAAAATCGGAGCTTTACAACAATTGGTACCAAAGGTAATTCAGACATGACCAGTAAACACATAAACTACACTTTCCAGAATGCCGAAAGAAAATTCACATGAAATAATAACATTATTTTTTTTTTAAATGATCACAAACCAACCAAACCATCTTTTTTTTTTTTTCTTCTTCTTCTTCTTCTTCGTTGTTTATCAACTATGCAACTTAACCAACTAAAAGCATAAGAAAATAAAGAGAAATAAAATGCCATACAGAACAAATAAAAGCTACGTGGTTACAAGAGGGTGTTGGGGGTTATGGTACAGCAGTTATTATTATTAATAAAAAAAAAAATCTTTTTTTTTTTTTTAAATGAGCTTAACATATCCTTTGTTCTTTTCTTCTTCATGGTGCCACCCCCTGTCCCTTTCACCAATGGGATGCTGCAGTGCTTGAAGTCTCAAGTCATCACCTGTACACGACCAGTTAGAAACTTCGGCCCTTCTTCCCAGGACCTCCAGATTTACACTGAGGAATCAAAACAGGTACAGACCAAGTTACGTGCGTTCCTGTGTGACATGCAGCTAATCACCAGAGCCTGAGCTACTACCATCCTCCACTGTTAGACACAGCGCCATTACCTCAGTTAGAATACATGGAAGGATTTAAACAACAATGAAGTTGGTCATTTTGATATATCAGCACGTGTTTTGTTTCTCTTACCACGGCAATTAAATAATGACACGCATTAACATATTTTTCCAATGAGGCTATTCACATGCAGTTTTCACCAGACTTTGGTATTAACTCAAGAAATCCACACATTAAAACCCATAAATGAAGTTATGAGTAATAAAGAGGAATGACATGGGGGAAAAGTACTGAACACGCTAACTGAAATGTATTTAACACTTAGTAGAGAAGCCTTTTGTTTGTAATGATGGCTTCAAGACGCTTCCTGTATGAAGACACGAACGGGCCGCAGTATTCAGGTGTGATTTTTGGCGCGTTCTTCTAAACATATTGTATTTAAATCTTGTTCAGTTGGGTTCGAGTCAGGTGACTGACTGGGACATTCTGAAACCGCCACCCATGTCTCATCTTCATCATCCTGGTGGATGGCAGCAGATTCTTCTCAAGAATCTCCCGGTAAAGGGCTCCATTCATCGTTCCTTCAATTATATGAAGTCTGGCGGTACCATGTGATGGGAAAAAACAGGCCCACCTCCAAACTTCACTGTTGGTGTAGTGTTTTTAGGGTGACGTGCCGTATGATGGCCAAAAAGTTCAATTGTGCTCTCGTCTGACCGGACTCCACTCTCCCAGTATTTCATAGGATTGTCCAAATGAGTTGTAACAAACTTTAAACGAGCTTCAACATGCCTAGTCTTCAGAGTGAGCAGTGGATCACATCGCCTATTGTTTTCTCTGTGACGACGGCACCTGCTGCCTCCAAGTCTTTCTGGAGCTCTTTGGGCTACTCTTCTAACCCCCTGGTCAGAAACCTTGCGAGGAGTGACGATGTCTCCACTTGTGAATAACGGCCCCGATGGTGCTTACTGGTAGATTCAGATGTTTTGAAATATGTCTGTATCCGATTCCTTCAATAAGGTTGTGAAGGTCTTGGGAGAGCTCTTTGCTTTTACCCATCATGAGCTGTTTCTTGTGTGACACCTTGATAATGAAAAGCCTTTTTATAGACCATCAACTTACTAACTCAGCGGGTATATTTACTTCAGCTGGTTCCTTGCCTGTTCAATACTTTAATGTCCTTGATTTAATACTGATGTCTATGTGAATATCCTCATTGGAAATATATTTACTGAAAAAAAAAAACCATGTTCAATACTTATTTCCCCTTATTTAAGGGTGCTCTAAATCAACAGGAAGCACAGACGCTCACCACGTCAGGTTCTCTGAAGCCTCTTGAATCAAAGTTTTTATTAAACGGCAGATGAACTTTGAGCACTGTCCAAACTTGTGTACACATTATACTTATTCATGACCAAGGGAGCTGATTGAGACACACCCATAGTCAGGTTTAATGTTCTGGAACAGCTACGAAATGACACAAACTCAATCTTATCACTTTCCTTTTATGTTAATAAGACAAAACTTGTAAAATAACACGTTTAAAATAATTCTTTATTATTTATGTACAATGTCCACTATACAAATATCTGTGAATGAGTTGTTTCTATAGTCACCAATCAGATTCGAGAATTAAACGGTGCTGTTATATAAAATGTGGCTGGACACCTGTTAGCATAGTTAAGGAGGTGTGTAAAGTGTAGAGCAGGTCAGCTGTGCTTCCTCAGATGATGGTGTAGCTCAGGCTGTTGTTAAGGCGTTGTACTAAGAAACATTGCTACGAGTGAATCTAAGCATTCCAAAGGCTGTTGCTTTCTCCAAGATTGAGTAAGTTCTTATACCAGATAAAAGGTTTGTCATACAATAGATGCTCCAGTTCCCATGGCTTGCTGTTGCTGTACAAGACTGTCAGATTAAATTCTTGTCCGTAACTGTTTTATTTGTTTAAGGGAAGTAAACCCACAGATTCCCAGACTCACTCTCGAACACTGTTCCTGTAGAAAAGACAGGCACAGTGATGTGGAAGTGATTCGAGTGGACAGGGCTGGGCAGGCTACTGCGCGCCGAGACTGAGATCTGACTCAACCCTACATAGAGCGATGCCCAGGGAGCTAATAGAGACAGACGCAAATCCGCACTGGACCGAGATGACAAGAGGTGAGTCAGCTCTTTTAAATTCATTCTTAAAAGAATTCCTCTTCTGTTAAAAACAGAGCATTTAAAGCTACTGCACTGTCAGGTCCCTTTGTTGCTTAGACCAATTATTAGAACTTTAATCTAATCCAAGTCTGAGTGCATCTCAAAAAAGATTTGAATATACTGGGAAAGTTTTTTTTTTTTTCCTCTGTCCATGATTTAATTCATAAATTGGAACTTCATTACGGCTTATAGCTCATGGAGATGAGATATTATAATACAGCAATGTTGATGTGAGAAGAGCTCTAATTAACTCAAAACACTGTTGCTCAGTGGTCCAGAGTCTGGAGGAAACGCATGGAATCCAAGCTGCTTGAAGTCTCCACAGTGTTTTCTCAGGTCGAGAGTCAATGCAGTGTCTACAAGGTACTATGATCTACAAATTTTTTTGAGATGCACACACCTTTATCAGCTACAAGATTAAATCCACCTGCCTAATATAGTGTCTGTCTTCCCTTAAGCTGACCCATCCAGCCATGGACTCCACAAGACCTCATACCTTCAGAGCAAGCTGAAGATCTGGAAGCCAAGTCAACACCTTCAACTCTTTGCTCCTCGAACCATTCCTGCTGTGAAAGTACTTTGTTGTAGATCGTGTTTAAGGTAG
The DNA here is from genome assembly GCA_022414735.1 of Noturus placidus. Taxonomy (NCBI): domain Eukaryota; kingdom Metazoa; phylum Chordata; class Actinopteri; order Siluriformes; family Ictaluridae; genus Noturus; species Noturus placidus. The sequence goes on from JAFFST010053359.1 coordinate 357,581, forward strand.
ATGGTACGAACCAAAGTTTTCCCAGCAACACACTGCCTCCACTGGCTTACCTTCTTCCTATAGTGCATGCTGTTGCCATCTCTTTCCCAGGTAAGTTGTGCAGTGTCCCAGCCGTGCACATAATGTAAAAGAAATCATCAGACCAGGAAACCTTCTTATATTGCTCCATGGTCCATTTGTGGTGGTGGACAGGGGTCAGTATGGGCACTCTAACATTACAGAGCTGTAGCAAGCTTCAATGTATGTGTTCTGACACCTTTCTATCATACCCAGCAATTCATGGTACAGTAGCTCTTCTTTGGAACTGGAACAGACAGCCTAGCTTTTGCTCCCAAGGTGCATCAGTGACACTGTTGCTGGTTCACCTGTTTTCCTTCCTTGGAATTTTAGAAGGTACTAATTACAGCATGGGGAGCAAAAGCTAGCCCGTCTGGTACAACCCCACAGAGGAGCCACAGTAGCACAAATTGCTGAAAAAGTTAATGCTGGCTATAACGGCACTGGACCAAGAACAATGGAAGAAGGTGGACTGGTCTGATGACTCACTTTTTCCATCATGTAGACAGCAGGTGCGTCGCTTACCTGGGGAAGAGATGGATGCTCTGGGCAATGTTCTGCTGGGAAACCTTGGGTCATGGCCTTCATGTGGCTGTTACTTTGAGAAGGATAACGCATCCTGTCACACTGCAAAAACTGTTGACTTGGCTTCCAAATTCCCCAGATTTCAATCTGATCCCCGGAGACCCCACCTTGCAACTTACAGGATTTAAAGGAACTGTTGTGGTGGCAGACTTACGCTGCATTGTTTCATAGGAACACCTGTACAGTTATAAAATCATGCAGATACAGGTCAAGAGCTTCAGTTAATGTTCAAATCAAACACCAGAATGGGGGGGGCAACGTGTGATCTCTGACTATTTCAGAAATTGCTGCCCTCATGGGAAGTCTGCAGGCTGAAACACCTTGTTAATGAGAGATCAGATTGGTCTGAACTGACAGGGAAATCTACATTGGCACCATGATGAGCAGAAGACTAGAAAGTAAATGAACCACCTGGTCTTTTTCATGTCTTCAACTGTCGCCCAGCCACCTCAAGGCTCCATGTCTCGTGCATGCTGAGATGCTTTTCTGCTCACCACGACTGTATGGAGCGATCAGTTAATATATTCTTCCCTGCAGCTCGAACCAATCTGCCCATTTCCCTCTGACCTCTCTTATCAACAAGGTGTTTCCACACAGAAATGTCACTCAGGCAATGTGTGGAAATCCCAGGACATCAGTAGTTTCTGAAATGCTCAAACCACCCCATGATCAAAGTCACAGATCACATTTTTTCTGTTTGTCGTGAACATTACCTGAAGCTCTTGATGTGTGTCTGCATGCTGTTCCTAATTTTAAAGTCACCTCCAGTGTTTAAAATGGTTAAAAATATATTACGTCTGTGAGAATTCAGCCCCAGTGACATTTGACTGGTTTTCCCAGACTGCCACACAGAATTTGAACATGCTAACGTTAATATTTAAAACAGTAACCATGGAAATGGTCTTAAATTTGAACTCAAAGCCTGATAAAGCAACAGCACAGTCGTGTGTAAACTCTCCACTAGCTTCTAGTAATGAAACTACTGAAATAAAGCATGCACGCGGAAGACAACGACTTTGTTCTGCCATTCCATGCATTTTCCTGCTAACATTCAAGCTTAAAGGTATGAAAGGTGAATGGTTCCATAAATGCGAGAACAGGTGGGGGAGAAATTAGGACTGAAATGAGTCCATAAATGCTGACACAGTGATGGATACAAAGCACCATTGAGCAATATAAAGGAAACATAATACCTCCACTGAGATGGCGACCGACCACCTGTTAGGTTTCAATGGTATCCGTTTGTAAAAGCCGTCGCAATCAAGGGGCCCTAAAAGCATACAGTTAGTGTGAATGTCAGTAAGCATTGTGAGAAAAGTAAGGACATTTTCATCCACAGGACTGTTCTGTCAGCACGAGTGAGTCACAAACAAACACTAATATGACAGGAATTTAAATAAAGCTTTTCTGTGTTTGAATATATAGTGTGTGCTAGCTTCATGAACATAACAATTCACTTCTAATTACAGTTCTCCTTACCGTCAGCAGTAATACACCATAAATAACGTTTTAGACACGTATTGGTTACTTATTAATGCACATGTTGATTATTCGCTTTATTACTTGACAATGCTCATACCATGAATGAGTAAAATGAAGCTTAAATTATACATATGTAGTCACTAACCAAAAACAGTTGAGGATTAAAAGGCAATACAGCACTTCATGCAAAAATTGCTAATAAAGTTAACATAACGCGATCATTACATAAATCAGCCTGTGTTAGCTGGTCTGTCTTGTTCACTGAGCCATGTTAACAGTGTTGGTTCGCAGTCGGAGGATTTCTTTAACTGACACTAGAAGCATCACCAACGACAAATTTCAGGCGTAACTAGTGGAGCTCTCCATGTCACTCCAGAGCTTTACCGATTCTGACGTACATGCTTATTTTCATCCAGGAGGTTTGATGTGTACTGGCTCTCATTCATGCTAGCAAGATAGCTTGAATACTTCAAACACCCTCCAGAACGGCGAAACGTCCACCCTTGTCTCTTCTCAGCCTCGAGACGATCAATTTCCCCCTCCATATGCAAATCCCCAACGCTGTCTGATTTCCTGATTGCGCTGGTGAGGCGAACCGCCCACGCTGCATATTTAGGGGGCAAAACGGCAAACTGTCAACATGTCTTTTCGCTAAAAAAAAAAAAAAAAAACCCACCACCACCGGTTCTTATCGGGCCTGTCATCAGCCCATTGTGATCGTGACAGAAGCGCTTCAGAAAGGAGTTTAATCCATATGAATAAATCAAAGTCTGCTCTGGCAGGCAGATTCGGAGGGAAGGGTTTGCTCCTAACTCCCACCTACATTCGTCTCCGTGGAGTACAACAGCGTCTAACATTAAATTCCTACTGGTTGCGTGTTCGTTTCAGTATTACTCAGATCAGAGTCTGAAAGTTAAGCGGTTTTCCCCGCTCTAACACAGTTGATTCATTTCATCATCTAAAGATAAAGCTCATTTAGAGTTCAACGCTGAACTCTAGAGCACCAAGGCGCCTCCATGGCCAGTAATACAGGGTAATAAAGCAGCAAATGTGGAACCGTTCACCGGATTGCGGCCCCTACAGTACCGCGGTGTGGCTAATTGTTGACACGTGTCGCAGAAATAAACACAGAGGAGCATTTTGCCTTCCGCGCCATTTCCCGTGCTAATGTGCCACTCGGAGACATCATCCGCTCCCGGCCCAGTCCTCAACTCCGATAACGCCCTCAGAGGAACTATCTCAACCTGAAACCACACCACTACACATTAACCTCTCATCTCTGAGCAAATTTCTGCACAGACACATCCCCTTTAACGCTACTGCGCACAAATAAAGCTGCGGACGCATGGCATGCAACCCTATTTCAAAGCACCGTGGGTTTTAACACAGTAGAAGTTCAAGCCATTTAGTCTCTGGGGTTTTTTTTTTTTTAAAACCGTCAGCTAATATTCTCGACGTGACTCGTGCGTGCGCGACCTGCAAGCAAAGAAAGGAAGAACTTTCTAGCCTCGACGCAAAGTGATCTTCGGAATGAGGATAATTACTTGATAACTGTATTATAATTAGCATTGTTCAGCAAATATAATAGCAGGCGACAAAAAGGCTATTCAGTTCACAAAGGCGGGGAAGGGGAGGGAGGCCCAGGATGACTGGCGTTATACACCATATCTGCTGTTGAGCTGGTTAAGACACTTAGTTGTGCGAGACTGAGCGTGTGAATAATTGAATTTCAATTTGGCACTTCATTACAAATGCATCCTTTCGGTTTTTCCCCCCAAATTGAGAGCTGCAGCGATTCAGAAATAGGCGCTGACATCTGTGACATTCAGAGGAGGAATCTGCGCTCCGCCAGCAAAAAAGCCAATTAAAGCAACTTTTGTGCAGCGCCGTGCTTTTGTTTAGATCTGGTGTCAAAAGCAGCTGCTTGTTACAGAGACACTGGAATCCGATTGACTCATTTCCAATCATGCACGCTGGCTTTTTTCCCTTCTCGATAAGTTTGTGATGCTGTTTTGCCTCTTCCCTAAATTCCAGGCACTATTCTGATGGATGTCAATAGCTCCTGATTCATACGTACATGAACGTTTTCAGCACGCATAGAGTGGTGATTAATACTACAGACCGCTGCGTTAGCAAGAAAAAAGGCTCACTTTAGATGACTAGTTTTGCACAAAATCAGCCAATAAACCTGCATTAAACCTAATGTTCTCACGCGGTTACCTCAAAGAACTCATTAAGTCATCTTGAATAAGCTTTAATTCTGGGTGATAACTTTTATTAAGTGGCTTCATTTCTTAATGCTAAAAATAAGAAGTCAAAAACAAACATCTCGGCTGATTGAATTAATTTTGTGGTAAATGTTCCTCGAAGTGAAGCGTTCAGCATTAAGACACAATTAATCTTTGACTGGGGTGAGATTCGATGTGGGTTATACTCACAGCAATGCCGTGGCTGAAGCCGGAGCCAGGCTGAGGACTAGCAGCACTGATGTAGTTCCCCACAGCCGATTCCTGACTAGTCGGGCCGTACAGATCGGCTACGGGCCCCGGACTGTTGGCACCCGGGAAGGCTCCAGGCCGAGCAGGGTTAGCGCCTGAGTGAAAGAAACAAGCAAATGCACAACGTTGAGGCACAAGTCCTCAGGCCTGTGTCACACGCACAGACCGAGATATTCATTTTTTTTGAATACTGAAGGACTGGGAACAGTAAAGCTAAATACCAACAGCAACACCAGCAAAGAGAGTGGCGCTGAAATGCCTACTAATGACCTGGAATGCCATTTAGCTCTTATTACCATCAAACTGCAGCTTATGAAGACAGTGTCATTAAACCTGAATTAAAATGAAACCCGTATTTCTTAGAAGTATTGGGAGACACCAGGGTGATTAGCCGTAATCATATTCTCGTGTATGCACATGCTATATGGGAAAACCTCGCAACTTTGGGCTACGTCATGCACAAGAGCGTTCAGCATGCAGTCACATGATGAATCCAGCATGCAGTCACGCTGTACTCTGCCGAGAGCAGAGAATTACAGGACTTTTAATACGCCGGCTGTGTTAAACGTGCAGTTTTTCTAGTCTAAACGAAAGGAGTCCGGTGTCTTGTGTGAGCGTAAGATCACTTGTGGCTGTAAGTACTGATTACAAGGGAATAGTGATAATTACTACTAGATCTCTGAAGTTAACAAGTCTTCATTTAAAAAATGCTCCGAGCTCACATGAACAGTAGAATATGGCTTTTGACAGTGTTTTGTCGCTAACTGACTGTTGTAAAAGCGATAGCATTTGAAGATGTATAGTTTGCCAGTCAGTTCTTCAGTTCAACTTGCCAATATCATTAGGCTCGTCATTACAACTGTGCAATCTGGTCAATAAAATGAAGACGAGACCGAGAAGGATCATCATAAGCACGCTGCACCCTTTTTAAATCGCCTCCGCTGCCACCGTCACAACAGCGCCCCACTAACTCCGAGATGACACACCGACGCGCTGACTAATACGTCTGAGTCACGGTTCGCTTTGGAGACAGCAGAAAATTCTGTCCTTCCAGTCCAAAGACAAATCCTCCTTGCCACTTCAATGCGTTAAACTGCGAGCACACATGCACGTACACACACAATCGCATTCGTACTGTCCACGGAACGAATGACTCCATTCAATCTACTGTACCTGGCCTACACTGAGAGAGAATAATGCGTAACTCCGGGTCTTTCTTACAAGTAGCCACACTGGACTTATCTAAACAGCACACGTTCTAATAGGCCTGCTTATTAAGCAATTACAGCCGTTTTCACTTTCAACAGTAATCCTCATTTCTTGTAATTGGTGGATTCTGTTGAGGCAAGTGCACTGTGCTCTCTCTCTCTCTCTCTCTCTCTCTCTCTCTGTGTGCAAGCAGGAGGATTTATGTTTCAACTTAAACCCCCAGGCTAGACTGCTCCTGCTATTAACTTTAATAGGCAAACATGAGTTAACACTTATTGGCTTTGACTGGTAGCTCAGTGGAACCGTCCTAATTAAACCAGGGGCTTGTGATTACGCGGCAGTTTTTAAAGCACAGGTGACTTGTCTGTCCTGCGCTGGTGCTCGGAGTTAGGACTGTAATTTATATATATATATATATATACACACCTTTGTCTTTTCCTGCAGGATGATGAAGTGCAACCAATTGGCAGTGGGAACAGGGCAAACACCAAACCGAGAACAAAGAGCTACTCCGAACTCCGTCTTTCCCCGAGGTATTTTTCCTTTTCCATCTTTTAAAAGACAGACACTGCACATAATCAAATAAAAAGCATGTCTAATCGTTTATACTGTGAAGTTCTCTCTGAAGAGTTGTTTATATCACGTTTTTGGAAGGAGTCTCCAGTGCCAGCAATTTGTAACCGTCAGAGGTAAAGTTTTCCGACATAACACTGATGACAAGCTGCATTTTCTGTCTTAATAATGTCAAGAGAGAAAACGAGAGTACTGAGGGAATGACTGTTTACAACAGTGTACGACGGGGTCGTTGTTTAATAAATATATTTTAATAAATATATATATATTTTAAATGCTGTGGTATCATGGTGGTAACAGTAAATCCGCCAGATCACATCACCCAAACGTATTTTCCTAGAACAGCATGCCTCTGTGTTTTCACTCCTTAATCTAACACACACACACACACACACTTCCTCCTTACTGTTATGGGATAAAGTGCTTCGTTGTGACCCCACAAAGCCCCACAATACACTGATTACCTTCACGTTGCCACAGCAACCAAGATACAGGAGACAGGTTGACAGCACCTCATATCAAGTATCACCGTAATCCAATAGAAGTTTATCTCTCAGTGTTCCTGACCTATATTAAAAGCAATATTACTGTCATATATTGCAAAAACCGAGACAGAAATGCCCTTACTGCCCCGGAAGCCACTGTGGGGGATAACAAAGCCGGAGTGTCGTTTACGTCTACCTGATAAAGCCAGTGAAACGTAGAGGGAACAAATAAAAAATAGCAGGCAAACAAGGGAGCGAAAGCAAAGCGATTCCACTGCGTGAAAAGAAACAAACGCAGATGTTTAACACATTACAGCTATTCTTGAGTAAGTGCTCCAGACAGAGGCAGGTCCAGGTGAGGTCCTACTACAGTAAATACAGAAGTTTCATTACTGTATAGCTCACAGTCCACAAACCCCCCCCCCGGTACCACTGAAACTGAGCATGGTGAAATGTGCTCAGGCTGGGCCCAGGTCCAAATCAGGAGATCTGTGTAATCTTCAGTGTAAAGCACGGGGACTAAGGATGCCTTTCCTTGTCGGCTGCCAAAGCAAATGAGGCAAGACAGGCGATGAGAGGCAAGGCGGAGTGCCTGGCAGGCCTCGGACCACCTGGCTGGAGCTGCCACCAAGGTAGTCGTTATGACTATTGCACACGGGCAACGGCACGCAACACTACACCGGACCATCATGTATTCGGGCTCACAGTGCTCTAGGTGCCACAGACAAGGAGGCCCATGGAGGGGCTTCTGAAAATGGCCAACCAATGAGCCTTGACATGCTGTGAGATAGGAGGGTCATGCTCACAGATAATGGCTCTGTAACTTGAATTTGAATTGATGTTGCCCGTTTAGGTCTCCGGTGAGATTTCTGCATTATAGCCACAGTTTAAAAGTGTTTTGGCATATATTTTTTTTATAAGCAGAAGATTTGGCAGCCGAGGGCTGTAAAAGCATCATGTCAAGCTAGACAAAACACCTCGAGGATGTTCCAGGACGGCCGCGTTTAGAATCCGGATCAGACGAGTGTTGGATGAAGGTGACTTCTTGCCTTAATGCGCTGCACGAAGTGACAGGAAGGGAATTAGCTCGGTTTCTTACTGTGATTTTAACACTTGGTCTGAAATGACATCTGGTAGAAATTCTGAATGGAAAGTGACTTGGTTTGTGGGGATTATTAAACTACTACTCAACACATCCTTGTTTGAAAACAGCATACCACGCTCCTCCAGTATGTGTGCTGATGATAAATACAGGGGTAAAGAAAGTGACAGTCATCCGTTTTGGCATGCTTGCTAACTGTGCATGCATCCTGATGTAGCTTCGTGCAAAACAAACCCAACAAAGAATGGATCTACAACACACGAATTGAAAGACCTCCCAATGGGAGAAATAAACATGACTAAATGAAGAATACATTAAATAAAACCCAGCATGCAGCACGTCTAGGGGAAGCCGATCAGATGCAGGTGTCCTGCTAGTGCAAGATGTGACTGAAGAAAGTCAAGAACCAAAGCAAAAAAAAATGAGGAAAGAAAAAAACAAAGACCAAAACGTAAAGTCAGCAAAGGTCTAGGACAGAAACGCACCATACAAACCTGGGCTCTTAAACTGATCCGGGCTGTGAAGGTGCTGCAGGGGAGAGTTGCAGGCGGATGTGGCGTGCTCGCTTTGCAGCATCTGAGCCGCCTGAGGCCCCAGGGAGCCATAGTCGGCAAAGGAGCAGGGAGCCCCCCGCTGGTCACTGGGTGCGGAATAAAACCCATAATCGGGAAAGCCTGGGAGATACAGTACAGGATGGGGGAGGGGGAGAAGGAAGGGGGTTAAGGGGTGAGGGTTGGGTTGCCATCATTTGGGGAAAATCTCTTTCATTGTACACAATCATGTAGGCAAGGTGTGTGTGTGTTTGTGTGGCGCTCGTGAGAGTGGCTAGAGATCTACAGATAGCTACACGGCTCTAGATGCTTCCTGCTCATTCTACATCCAGCTTCCAATTTTCAGAAACACACTGCATGACTGAAATGGAGTGAAAGAAGTGGCTACCTGCTACAACTGATTAGAAAAATAACTACAGCCAGAGGAGGACACAAAACTAGTTCGCACAAGCGCCCTTCAGATTAACCGAGACGATCAGCGTGGAGCAACAGATCGCTGCTGAAAATCGGACTCCTTCACACGCTGGCATTCTTCAGTAGTCCCTTTACAGAATCTGTCGTTATCTTCGAGAGAGAGAGAGAAAGAAACGTGTATTCACACAAAATTTCAGGAATCGATTTAAAACCCTGTTACATTCTGAGATTCAACTATAAACACAAGGCACTACGCATCTCTGTACGATAAAGGAGGCCACGTTTGTGTTTACTGGGCCTAAACATTATGCAGGGTCAACAGCACATGGCACTGCACTTATCTCATCACAAAACCGCCTTCCTTTCACTCAAACGGTAGATTATGAACGCTTCAGAGAGCATCATTGACTAGCGTGAGCCGACAATGAGAGTTTGTCAGAATAACCGAAGACGGTGATTTCGTTTTGAAAGCCACTGGTAAGAGCTCGCGTGTCTTTCCAGCTCAGGTAATTCAGTCAAGCAAGCAGCACAGGCGTTTTTACTCTGGGCATTCGTTTTCTGTTCGTGCCCCTAAGCAAAAAGGAAGGGCTCAGAGCATTGCCTCTCCTACCTAGCACAGATGATACTGTTAGTAACTGCGTCCGTAGATGCTACCGCAACTTCCTTATGGGTAATGTGCCTGCTTCATATTACAGAATGCAGCTTGAGAATGGCACTGTGCCTGCGTTATCTTTTTCCCCTCCCCCGAAATATGTACGCTATTTAAAAAACCTGGGACTGTAATGATCTCCCTTAAGGACATGGAAGAATCTGGAACAGGAGGACATCAGTACCCAAGTATTTCTTGTTAAAATTCCCATCATGTTTTTTTTTATAGAAATGTCCCACGTTCCACAGGTTTTGGAGCCATACCATTACTCCGTCAGACGTGGGCGTTTTTTTTAACAAACGAGTAAGAAAGCCACAATCGCGGAGCACCTCATGAGCTGTACTTCAGGCCTTGAGAACATGTTTTACGATCTAAAAGACAAAACATTCACTGTCTATACCAAGCATAAAGGCTTTGTTATAGATCACTGGCTCTTACTGTGGGGCCCATAAATAGCAGAGATATTTTTTTTTATATATAGTGATTAACTTGTTTGACTGGTCATTTGAATATAATTCCAAACCCCAATAACTAATAATAATAATGTTCATAAATAAAAGTGTATTGGAATTTGTTTTACAGGTAAACAGGTCCCTGCTTGCATAAAAAGTTTGGGAAGGCCTAAACTTTCGTTGTTGCTATTAGTGATGTATTAGTGATTGCACGAGCGATGGAACAAAGCTTTACTGGCATTAGCATTAGTAAAGTAGCTGCCATTCAGTTATAGTGCATTTCCCAGTAGAATGTGTGTTTCATCCTCAGACCAGCCGAGATTAGACACCAGCTGTGACATCAATCACTGGGACTTTGATGGTGGAGAGAGCTTTTACATGAATCTTACATAATCACTCAGTTGTCTATATATATATATATATAAAATTACATAATCAAATAAAACTATTCTGAACAGGCAGACAGCGAATACTGCGGAAAGTGTTTCTGTGGCAGTGATGTGCTGCTCCCCTCCTCCCCAACCCCCCCGCAGTCCTCCCAAGTCTCTCCCACCAAGTGCCACTGTCCCTAAACCAACTGCAGGCAGGGGGCAGATAGACGGCTTTCTTGCTCATACGCTCACTCTCTCTCTCCCCTAATGACTCATCTCTGATAGGACTGCAGCAGCCTTGGAGTCTGCACTGCCCACTGCGGCTCCTGCTGCTGACTCACCACGTCCGCATCTGCTCTCTCAAACACACACACGAAATGCTAGACGCCTTCTGTCCAATTGTCTGTCTCCATGTCCCTTTCATGTGCCTTCATCAGGCACCTGGCACGTACACACACACACATCTGCTCAGTGCCACACAACTGCATGTCCTTAATACCCCCCATCATTGCCCCGCCTCCTGCCAATACAGCCTGCGTTTCCCAATGTTCTCCATTCGTCTGTATTTGACTGAACACCTCGAATAGAGAAAGACTTGGAATTATGAGCGATGGTGGGGTGATGCCAGGTTTGGGAAGACGATAAAAGTGAGGAGTGGAAAACACTGGCCCATGCCCCTCTCGCTACGACCTCACTGTTCTGTAACCGTACAACTTTCATGGTAAATAGACACTCCTTTCAGCTTCGCTTAAATTGTTCCAAGACCAAATACAATACAAAATTTAAAAAAAAAGGGAGCGTGAAAGAGACGACTTCTATTTAATCCATTTTTAACGTGCATGCAAATAGCTCGCTGTCCTTGAGTTTCAAAGTGGGTTCCGGGCTCCTCACTAATTAGACAAGCTTCCTCGGCTTCCTCTCTGCACTCTAATTAGAATCTTTAATAACAAACAAGCGCCGACCTTTACAAAAGGCTTCGCCACAATCTCCTCCATTAGCTAAACGGATGAGGAGAGGAGGAGTGAGAGAAGAAGCGTCAAACACACACACACCCTGCTACAGCCAATACACCATCCGAGGAGCTTTGGCCTTGCCAGGCACACACAATGTCGGCTTCCTGCCGTGGTCTGTTCAAATTCAGAGTGTTTTTGGGAAGAGGGAAGCGACAGGACACAAAGACGGCTTCGGCACACAACAAATACACATGGCGGCTTTGTTTGCTCTGACACGGACAATTAACCCTCAGCTGGCGACATCTCGCAACCAGGAAGGTCTTATCTAATAAAGGCAGGCAAAACGACTTTTATTGTTCAGGTAGATTGCCTCTAATGATAGTGCCATCAGTGTAAAGAGATATGAATAAAAACGGGCCTGCATGAGGGAAAGAAAAAGAAAGTGGCTCTTCAGTGGATGGCAGGAGCGTGAAAGAGACACCATCTGGGAGTGCTGCAATCACTCGTTTATCTTCCTGCACTAATTTTCTTTTCGGCGCATACAAATGATTTACTTCGGGCAAAGGTGAGAAACAAAGTGCGATTGAGCCGAAGAGCCTTTTTTTTCCCTCTCCTCTTAACATCAAAGTTAGAGAAATAACGGTCTCTCTCTGATCTTTGCCTGGTACGGCATATGTTTCTCTCCATGGTGTGTACGACGGAACTGATTGTGTTGTCAGCTACCTCTGGGAGAGGCGGAGCGGTGGAGTGGGTATGGATTAAAGAAAGGCGTTTATTCATACGGCGCGAGAGCAAATTTGCTGCATGCTAATGAACAAACATCAAATGTGTGAGCTGCGCAGACATCTGCTGCTAAACTCTATCCTAACTACATCATCACACAAGCTCCGTGTTTGGAGTAATGAAGTCGCCTGTTTGTGGTGTATTAAAGCTTACGATACGAGTGTAGTTATAACCCTCAAACAAAAATGATAAATGACCATAAAAGCATTTTTTCCCCTCCTAATCTCTTTCAAGAAACCGAGATGAAACAAATACGGAAACTGCTGTAAGTCTTCAGAACGATTAAAAGCATAGAGAAGAGCTTGGCGTCCTGAGCGCCGCTGTTCGGACCTTCGTCAGCGTGTAGAATTGTTTCATCTTGGTAGAGGTGTGTCTTGTCCTTGCCACTTGCGTGTGAATGATCTTGTCGCGCTTTGCACAACGTGCTCTGAACGTTTTCAAAGGCTTAAAAACACCATGCTGCTACAAGAATAGCTCCTATACAAATCCAAGTCTCATTGTACATCACGCCCGAGTATGCATATAACACCGAGCGAGACGAGACATCCAGGTGTTCGGGTAGGTGTCGAGTGATCGTAAACCGAAACAGTGATTCAGGATGAATGCACACAGATCTTATCGTCAGCCACCCCCACCTCTAATCAACCGATTATTAATGGTCTAGCTATCAGCCTGAAACAAAAGACCACCACTTCACCATTTCTTTTTTTTTTTTTTTTAATTCCGTAGTCTAATTGGATGTAATTACTCATCTACAAAACAAATGAGTAGGTCGGCGTGTCCAACAGTGCGAATTGTTTCACCGAGGTTCATTTCTGTGGATAATTATCACTCCTCTCCTTTCTCTGCCTTTTGCCCAGTCCCTGAAGGGTTATCATCGGCTTATGCTAATTCAACTGTCTTCATCTATTCGGTCTGTCCCTCCCTCGCTGTCTTTCCGCATACTGCCATCAAGTGTGTGGCTCTCTTCAAGTTAATAAATGCTGCTCTCTCATTTTCACTTTGCCAGATGACTGCCTCAGAGAAGGGCTTCCAAACCACTGCCCTGAAAGTACGACTTTTCTCCTCTCGTGAAAAGAGGGAGTGCGAGTCTTTCACTCGTAAATGGAGGACTGACATGTCAATCCAGTGCGTATTCTCCCAGCATTTTACCACTTCAGGGCCTATTTGAGGAGTCAAACGTGATTATCCTAATACCAGTGCTTCACTGATTATATACACACACACGCTGTTTCTACTTCAAATCCCTGGTGGCCATCAACTGCACTTCCAGGCCAAATGTCAATAAACCTGTCAGATCCCTTCCCAAATGAGCTTTGAATTTCAGAGCAGCTATAATGAGTGATTTCATTTCCACTTACGAAGAGGCCCGGAGTTAGCTTTCACTTTTCCTTTGAAAACGGGCCGTTTCCGAATGAACTGCTGAGTAATTAAGACCCCTCGATGAGTCACTCTGACAGTGCTGACATTTCCCAAACAGTTAATATTAAATGTCTTGTCATTTTGTCCTGACAGAGGCTAATGGGTGTTAACAGATGATTTACTCCTGTCTCAACATCATCCGTATCTCTAGCCGCTCAAATGTCTCGGAATGCGTAGAACGCTCATATGTGCGACTCCGTTTAGAAGTCTGAAGAACGAAGTCTTGACTTGCATTCCTGGGACAAAACACGGAGAACATTCCCGTGAGACACTGTGGTGGTGTGCTTGTTTACCAAAAACCGACTGACACGAAATCTGCACCGCCAGCACCATTGGGAACAACCACAGACAACAACGTGGTTCCATGAAGCTGCAGAATGAAAGCGAGAACATGCACACCTGATTGTTGAGCAGCCATGGTGTCTGAACATGGCTGAACAACAGAACAACAGAAAACAGCTCAGACACGGCACCACATCAAATATCAGGCATGATATTCGGCTCGCACCTGCCGGATGTGCATCGGGCCAGGAAAACCAAGCTTAAGTCTTACCGAGCTCCACTACTTCTGGTAACCAGAGAACAAACCTGCATCAAACTCTAGGTCACATTAACCACAGAAAAAAAACCCACCAAGAAATAACGAATGTAAAGTAATGCAAGTCGGATCAAGCTTTCATATTGTTTTAAAAGGTCACGATAAGGAGGGAAAAATGAGAAGATAAAACTTTCTTTAAGAACTTATCTGGCTCTGTGAGTGGGGAGATGAAAGCGACCTAAAGCTGAGCACCTCTGGAGTATGCTTCCCCCTTTGAAGTTCACGATGGTTCCTCCCAGAGGCCCTGTCTGAGCATCTGCCCGTCACAGCTGTGCGGAGGAAACCATCCCGAAACAGAGGAGGGGCAGTGCCTCTCTAACCTTTATGTGTAACATTTATCTTCCAGCGACGAGAGCCTGTGGGACCGGCGTCACATGGAGCATCCTTGAGAGAGCGGAGCTGCTGTGGGTCCTTTTGGCACGAGCCAGAGCCACAGCTTTGAGCGCGTTTGTGTGCGCACGAGAGGCAGTAGATGGACGCACGTGAGGGCCGGCGAGCCAGTTTAATCTCGTCATGGCAGCGCTGGCCAACGTAGCCCTCTGTCGAGCCTCTCGGCAGCGATCACAGTGCTTGTTGGGATGAAATGCATAATGATTTCCAGATAATGGGAAGTACTCAGCCAAACGAGAGCATCTCCGTGTCTAGCCAGCCACAAGCCTCATCAAACAAGAATGGGGCTTCATGCAATAACTTCCTCCTTGTTTCATCAGGATAATGTGTCCAGAGCATAGAGCCGGAGGAAGCTGCTGACGAGGAGCATGACGATGGACCACTAGCAAATGTATACATACAGAATGCAGACAAAGAGAAATACTGACCGTTTCCACATTACAGCCTGACCCAAATGAAAAGGCTGACTGATCCTATGAAGAGACCAGCTGCGGTGTTGGCGGTGTTGGGACAGAGACAGCATAATTACACAAAAACTTGTCTCAATCCTCATTGGTGAAAGCAGAGATTCTGACACCTGTATGCCCGGTATCGTGCAAGGTCACAGCTTGGAGGTGCTCCGAGGTTAAACGTAGTGGTGATCGGCCATTTTTTAATCCCGCCGCTGAACTGCTTATTCAAAAGAAAGCTGCGGGTAGCGTTAACCTGCAGCACAATAGACTTATTATTGAGCAACACGGGACAGTTGGGCACTGACGAAAGGCACTGTAAAGGTACTGTTTGGTTCCTGAAAACCAGCAAGTTGAGAAAGATGAGAATGCAGTGAAAAGAAAAACAAAAACATCCGAAAGAACTCCTGTAATGCACCGGTGCCCCAGGACAGGCTCCAGATCCACCATGACTCGGACCAGGATAAAGCACTTACTGAAGATGAATGAAGGAGAAATGAAGTGACACAACATTGAGAATCGATCTGGGAAGAGAGGTGTTGTGAAGGCCAACAGGAGAGAGAGAGGTTTAGGGTGGGCGATATAATGAAAATATATCACATCACAATTTCTATGATGCACGACAATGTAGGTTTGTAGATATGTAGGCTTAGATCACAAATTATAGGTGCTAATAAACAGTGCAAACTAACCCGTGTTGCAGTTTTAAATAAAAAAACCAACTGTTTGATGATACTTTATTAGATAAAAAAATAAATATATCTTTTGTATTTAAGATTTTTTTTTACGATATCATGAAATCCACGACATCTCAGTGAAGGCGACTGAAAAAACATCAATATCCTCTACCGTCGTATCGCCCAGCATTTGAGAAGACCAAAAGATCTCCATGGAGATTACTCCGATCCCTCCAGCGAATGGAGAGGAGAGACAGAGGGAGTAGGAGGGGTGACTTCAACAGCATGTGCCAGCGTGGCAGTCGGACACACATACAGCCAGCTATGGAGGCTGGCAAGGAGAATAGAAGTGTGAGAAACAGACCTCCAGAGGGCAGCGCCTCCTGTGGTGCACCACCCTGTGGCTCACACACTTTCAGCTGCACACGAGGTCCAGGAACAGATGGACAGTCGGAGAGACAGATACCGGCCGAGAGAAAGTCGAAAGGTACAGCTCGCGAGACAGATAGACAGGACAATGCTCAGCCTCTGAAGACTGTACTTCAAATTCCGTGTGCTAGCCTCTCAGCCAAGAGCTAAAACAACTACACCTGAACAATGTCTTATAAACTTTATACAATGTCTTGATGAGGGGGATTCATGCGAGTACGCCGACGGATCAAAGCAAAAATAAATAAATAAGTAAATGCTGAGTATGTCTATATAATACCCTATATGCAAATATAAACTGGCCCTGCAATAGTTCACAAGCAAAAGGGTGGGCATGTGGAGTATTTCCGAATTACGTATTGATAAAATCTATATTTCTTAATGAGAGTAAAAGTATTTTTTGAAAAATGCCAGTTTCCACCCACCAGCCCGCTCTCTCCTGCATCATACGACAGCTACCGACTGTGGAGGGTGAAGGCTAACACATGCTTCCATCAAGACATGAAGCCAGCTAATCACGCTGTGAGAACAACAAGAGCTCTCCATCATCTTCCACATACATGAGCTCATGGACTGTTGTGTAGTATTGCTGTGATTGACAGGGGCGAGAGGAGTATGCCCCTCCCACTCCGACAGCATGGCCAATTTTGCTCATCGGATTCGAACTCACAAGACAAGAGCAAGAGAGAACAAGGTAACGGCAACGTAAAAGGACTCAAAGTTCCTCTCGATAAAGATCCACACAATAAAATATTGTAAACAGGACATTACCACCTGGATCACAACCAAACATCCTTGAGTAAACCAGATTAGGGTCAATAAACATGACCGTTGACAAGACGACATGTTTTTGAAACTTTTTACCTGCGGATTTTGGCCTGTAGTGGTAATAAAGAACGGAAAACGGCATGCAAATGGAAATAAAGGAGCAAAGGAGACTTTACAATACCCTCACCTTTAATATAGAGATATACAGTAAAGCCACAAGAATCGTCCTCGTGTCCGTGGTGTTTCACATACTCCGGCTATCTCACATTTCAGACAATGGAGTTAGCGGTGCATGTCAGATAAACATTTCCTCAGCTATCACTGCAGCACTCGCTCTCTGTATTTATGCGGTACAAAGTCACCTTTATAAGCACACTAGCTCGACTTCTCACCCAAGCGTGGTGATGTCTGTAGTTCCAGGTGTCTCTGTGGCCGAGTACTCTTCCCAAATCAGTAAAATACTCCAGCGGAGGATGTATACGGACATTTCATTTGCCTCGGGGCAGACAGATACCTGTCCCAGTGTAAGAGAAAAAGCTGACGCTGTCAAAACTCTCTCAAAACACACAATTCCCCACATACTTACTCATATGTAAAACTGCCAATGCTGAAAGTTCACGGTGTCTAAAATGATCGAGGAATCAAAAGCTGCTAGCCTGACAATCTTCATTTCACGATATCACCAATGTAGCAGTGAAAACCACGACAAGAAATCACTCAAGAAAGATTAGACCTAGCATCACTGGTGCCTCTGGTGAGCGTACACCGCACAAGCTTTGCTAATCTGAAGCTAGCATGTAACATGTAGGCTATTACGGTCTCTCTGTAGTACCTGCTAACAACGTGAGTTTATTTGTCATGAGCAGAAATAGCGACGTGGTTCTCCACACGGTAACTTTCTCCTGCAAGATTAGTCTGTAGTTCTGTGCATGTATGTGTAAATGTAATGCGTCTTACTTATTGTGTTAGCCATGTTATTACACTGTGAATCTCTGCACTAAAATCTGCCATGGACTCATAAAGCAGACGGAGGCCAGTGAGTGGAGAAGTCAGCTGCAGCACAGCACCCAGACAGAACGCACTCCAGGATGGTGCTTAATTACTGAACAAAAAGCACTGGGGTCCCCGGGGTGTCGGCCTGCCCATTAAAGATGTCCGCCACCTCAGGTCTAAACTGTGCTAAAGGCAAGCGGACGCTCCTGAGCAGCCATCGATTTATTTCCTGCCATTGAGGCGACGGATTTTCTTCAGTCTGACGAGCTGATCCATGACGAGGAGAGAATTTCTGTCACGATGTGCGCTACTGAGGGTTAAGGTACAGCAAAAGGGAACATGAACCAGTCGTTATCCAGAAACGGCATGCTAGTGATTTGGTTTAGTTGTTTTGGGGAGAATTGTTGAAAGCAGCCACTCTCTTGTCTGAGGTGTGTAAGTGTAGAGTGCAGAAGAGGATGGACACAGCCGTAACCACACAGAACACACGTGGTCAGAGTGTTTACCTGGCCCCGGGTTCTGTGGGTACGCCACGTAGCTGCCTCTTCCTCGGGCGCCCCTACCTGAGCCTCGTGCTGCCGCCACCGCCGCCGCCACTGGACCGTACGCCGCTGCCGGGAAACCTGACACACAAACACACACAAGCTGTTAGTACTCATTATCCAGTGATGGTACTCATGCCAATTTTTATTTGTACAACACGAGAGCCACTTTTTATAGTTTACATAGAGCTTTAAAGAGGTCCAGTTAGACAGCGACCTATTAAAAACAGACAATGGTACTGTATCCATGTAGACTTGTGTGTAGTGAAGCTCCAAGAACAACTGTAGTGAAGGAAATATAAAGATTTCAGTTTGAGCATAAATGGATTGCCAAGGGCAACTGAGAACCATGAATAAGCAATGCCCATAAACATTTTATTTCTCACACGGTCTTTTTCTCTCTCTCGCATGTGCAGTGTTGCTGTGAGGCAGATTGAATAAACTAACTATAACGGGGGTGCCAGCACAATCATTTACTCAAATGAAATAATTAGGAGAGGCAGCGATGAGAGCTCAGGCTTCAATCCGTGAAAGTTCTTCCATGCCTCTTTATTGAGTCAGCGGCATGTTCCCATTTACTTGCTCACTCGCTCGGTTTCTCTCTCTCTCTCTCTCTCTCTCATTTCTCACAACATGACTCCTTTTCAGCACCATAATTCCATTCAACACAAGAGCATGAGGTTCATGCATGGGGGCTGATGGCTTTTCATCACACACTTGCAGAGAGCAAGCAACGAAACGTCCTAAAAAATTATAGGACCGTTCAAGTGAGGAGCGTGAAAAGGTCGGCTGGCCAGTGAAGGGCCGTTCACGCCAAATATTCGCCAGGCAGCTAGATACATCAGTCCAAGGCAAGTGGTAAAAGTACAGTCTAAAGTAAATAGACGGTTGTGGAGATGAGCAGCTTCAGAGAAGACGTACGCCCTATAATTTAACAAAACCAAAGGAGCCTGCACTCTTGCTTCAGTGGATCAACACGCAAAAAGGATAATGTGCAAAGAATAATCACATCATAAGGTTTTAAATTTAGATGGAAGTGTGTTAATATTTCATTTGTGAATTAGCTGATGCTAAAAAGAGCAATATTGGCGACTTCGCGTTGTTGCTCTGTGGAGACGACTGGTCTGGGGTCCCTGAGGACTGGATTGGGAAAACCTGGTTTAGATAGCAGCCAGTCCGTGTGCGTCTCAGGCACAGGGAGAGGAAAATGAATAATGAGTAGTCATTGGCTAAGCTTGGCTGGTCTGCCCCACAGCATCCTATCCTCCCCTCCCCCTGAAAGATGAGGGACAGAGGGATTAATAGCTTGTTACTGAGTGCCTATTATACCATTCCACTCCACGTGCAGCAATGAGGCCCGTCAAAAGCCATGCGGTCTTCTTAAAGAGACTTAATCGAGGAGAATGATGCGTCTCATCAGATGCATATTATCAAGGCCGAGTTTAAATGTCAAGATTAAGATCACTGAACTCGTTATGGCGCGTTTTAAAGTGAAGCTTCACAGACGGTGGTCAAATCAAAAGCTATTACACAGGAACCAGTAAATAATGTTAACTGCAACACAAAGGTTTGTTTGTCGAACATCGTAATCAAACACTGTCATTAGTGCCGTCTGATTAGGGACATACATCAGAGCAACGCAGCTGAGACATTACATTATAATAAATATAATTACAGACCGGCCACTAATGAAGGCATAGATCAGTGTGTGACAGTAGCTCATCAGACGGTGGGGTTCCGACAGTGGAGATGGGATTCGCAGTCAGACAGAGCGATAGCATGTAATCAGACATAGCTCAGCTCGGACAGCTCATCCAGCCTCAACTACCAGTCCAATTCCCGCATCAGCTAAAACACCAGTCTCATTTAAAAAAAAAAGAAAAATTCCTAATGATTAGTATAGAGGCACACTGGGCTTAATGGTAAGGGCACTGATCGCTGTATGTGGGGCTATTACTATTATGAAACCATTAGCGCTGACTAAGCATGACCTAGCGTTGCAGTAAACATAAGCGTAAAACTATTAAGTGTGAATCTACAGACTAGAAAGAAATCAGCCCCAGCCTCTACTTCATCCTTGTGTCATTTTTCAGACAACCAGTGGTGGTGCTATTGTTATTGGTAAAAAGTTTATTATTATTATATTTTAATCCACTTCAAGTTAACAGCAAATAAGATGACGTGGAAACCAAAAATCTTTTTTTTGTTGTGAAAGAGATGAAGGGCTTAGGCTTGCTATCCCATGTATATTGTGGTAAAAAAAACAACTTTATGTTTATATTTATTTAGTAATGCTTTAATATTTGGCAAAGTTTCTTGACAAAAGAAAGAATAAAAAAAAAAAAACAAACAAACAATGCGCACCGCTATCATCCAACCTACCAATCAGGACAATTAGTCTACTCACTAGTCCATCATGTTCAAGTGCTCTAGCCTAGCGCCAGATGCTAACGACGGAGTTAACTGCACATTAACATTTGCAGAAAATTTTCAAAAATCAATACATTACATTTATTTATTTAGCAGACGCTTTTATCCAAAGCGACTTACAAATGAGACACACTCACACACCAATGGTAGCAGAGCTGCATGCAAGGTGCTAGCTTGCCATCGGGGGCAACTTAGGGTTCAGTGTCTTGCCCAAGGACACTTCGGCATGGGATCACCCGGGCCGGGATTCCAACCACCAACCCTACGATTAGTGGATTAGTGGACAACCCGCTCTACCGACTGAGCCACAGCCGCCATACAATATGTAATCTGGAGAGGAGCGCACAAACTTTTGCATACAGCAGAATCTTTGACGTTTACTTCTTATAGGATTTGTTTTACTTTTAATGAACAGACTCAGAATATCCCAGCATGGCAGTATTGTGATTAGTCGCTCAAAGAAACGAAGAAAGAAGAAAAAGGTCTCATCAGGGTCACTTTACAATCAGACTTTGTCCTGGCTTAGCGTCCTTGCTCTAATTGCACTTTTCATTTCTTTATTCTTATCCACACTCATTAATCTCTTCACAGCACCAAATCTATGGTAATTACAATCGCGAACCTCATGCTTCTCCAAAAAAAAAAACACATCCTCTCGTCTCCTCTCGCTCCCCTTAGCCCCGTTTCATCGTGAAATGCTCCTCTCCAGAGCCACAAGTCAAACGCTCTTTTATTTAGCTCTAGTACTTCATCTCCCTCGTCGCCCCGTCACTGCGACCCCGCCCTGCTCTCAAACTCGGCGCAAAAAAAGTTCTTCAGAAAGATTAACTGTGCCGGATTAGGGGGGTTAATTAATAGTTCTTGCCAGCTCATTGTTTTGCCTTGGCGCCGTGAGAAGCCGCCCAAGAGAGGCGCTGCGGCATTAAATCAATTTCATGGCCCTTTTATTACCGGCGCGATAAAGCCAATATTTCGATTTAGTTTCTTTTTTCTTTCCCCTTCCTGCGCTTGTTTTTTTCTTTGCCCCCGCTGTCATCTGAAGCTGCACTCTGAACAGACGGCAGGACTCCAGAGAGGACACAAGGACACGTCTGCTTACTGCCTCGGCCAGGGGTCTCGGGAGAGCGTCCCAAACTATATGCCAGGGATCCTCGTGGGCCTGGAGCTACACTGTGTTTCAGGTCGAGAGAGGGAAAGACGAGCTGATCACGCCGCAGAGCAAAACACGCTTCGTGCTCCGTGCAGCACAAACCCTGAAGCTGCCAGTCTGCTAGAACCGAACCCACGCTCCAATAAGATCAAAACTAGCATGAAGGAAAGCAAAGAGTCCACCGGGAAAGCTGCCATGGAGTAATCCTGCTCTTTAAAGAGCCGGTGTCTCCTTCAGCCCGAGTTCTCTCCGGTGGACGTCGATGATGGCGTTCAGGTTGAGTACAGGCGGTGTGATGAGAACTTTGACGCTAGGTGCTGAGTGATACTCAACAATGGCTCGTCCAAAAGAATTTACAGAACATAGTTACTACAAATCGGTCAAGATGTGTTCGGTGACCAAAGTTGGCTTCCCTGCACTTGCTAATAATGTTGCTAATAGCAACCAGTTTACAATTTCGAGTGTAAAAAAACAAAAACTGTCTTAAACATACTTGCTGACGTGTCTTCTGGCGCATGTGACAAGCTAGTAGCAAGAATAAAATACGAGCTGGAATCAATGTTATTCCCCAGCGCAGTTTCACTCCACGCCAACGTCAGACTCGGGTAGTTTGAAGGTAGATTTTTGTAATAACATACTATTTTATCAAACTGTCCATTTATGAATCACATTACTGAGTCAAACAATGCCTTTTGAGAAAAGTGGTGTGATTTAAAACATGCAGTTTGCACTAAACTGCTAGTAATATGCATCCTGTAGTTGTTTAGACGAGGGGAAATTAACGTACATTCCTTTTTTTTGCCAACCATTGCTGTAATAGTAGCCTCTCTCTCTCTCTCTCTCTCTCGTATGGTTCCTTCGAGTCTTCAAGCTCTGCTTCTGCCTACTCCATCCTCTCTTTTCCACCACACCTGCTGAGGAACTTTCTGTCGTAAACTTTCAGCCGGAATTGAAACGAGAACCGAACTCGTTCTTTCCGTCAGCTCGATCACTTACAGGCTTATTGCAATTATACAGCGCGCCGGAATGTTAAATTAGCACCCGGGAATCGAGGGCAGCCATTAAGAGGCGGATAGTTGTGAGCACAACACAGGAAACCCAGAAAGCAGTCGATTCCAGTCGAATCGGAGGCCCTGAAACAGCAAATCTGCCGGTGAGCAGGGCTAAACTTCACAAGCTGCAGCGCCAGCGCTCATAAAAAGAGGATCAAGCTGTAAATACAGCTGGGACTCCCGGGCCAAATCCGCCAGCACTCAGCCTGCTCTTCCTTTCTTCAGCCCGTAGGGTTGTGGGAAATAGAAAGCATGCCCCTCTCAGTCATATTTGAAAAGAAAATGGTCCGAAAAAGATCACCGTAAAGAGAAGGAAATTCACGACAAATAAGAATAGTCAAGGGGAGAACAGCTATTGCGATCTTTTCATCTGTGGATTGACAGCTAGCTTATTGCTGGGGCGTTCTTCCGCGAGCTGTTGGCGTTTGTTGTTCTCAGAAAAGCTCGGCAGAGTGCCATCATCGAACCCTGAATCGAACCGAGTGGCCCCGAGCCCCGGTGCCTCTTTACTCAGTACAGAGCTCATCATCTCTCTCTCACACACACAAATTCCACCCAAAGGAGAACTTATGGAAGCAAGATGTGAGCTTTCGGGAAAGCGTGGTTCTTAAGATGCACTTGAGGATCCTTAAAGGAACAAGTCAATGAAAAATCAACTTTACATAATCCCCCCCCCGATGCAGATCCCTGATCAGCCGAGGCGTGCTCAGTGTTGAGCTTTTGATTTTTTCAGTATTACACTACGGCTATGACGCTGTTACAGACAAGTCAAATCATTTGTGTAAATATGAGCCTTAAACCATGTTTAGATATTTAGCGATGTGACGTAAGGTCATCTATAAATGTGAAGAAAAAAAAAAAAAACCTTCAGAACATAGCTGAACACTTTTTTTTCTTCCCTTTTGCTTAACGCAAATTGGCATCATTCCACCTCCATGGCCCACGCCACCGACATTGTAGGTGGAGTTATACCAAAGCGCTGGAAGTTGTGCAGATGATAACGGATATTGTTACAGGTACAAACATGAATATAACAAATACTTAATGATCAGCTGCATTAACATTGGATTTCTACGACAAAACTAACGTATCGTGCAACTTACATTATGTGTACGGCGTATGGCTGAGCGCTTAGACTCATTTAATCCGGAGATCTTTTGTGTCTCCATCTGGGTTTTACACAAATAAGTTCTATAAAGTTAAATAAAGGAGCTCTGTAGGACAGGCTGTTCTCTGATGAGTACACACACTTGAGCCACGGTTTAAAAGGAGCGAGTCGGAGAAAAGTTTCCCAGAAATACACGCCATTGTTCTTTTTCCGTGCATTAGCAGCACTTCAGACAGCCGTGTCGTATTCATTTTCGCCAGCTCTGTAATGGCATGTCATTTTGTATATGAAAGCGTGTGACAGGCACCGTCTCGCAAGCCTAACTAGAGTCTGAACTCATCAGCGGTGCAGGACTGAAAGTACAGAGCCGAGGTGTAATTTATGACGCATTAGCACACACTTACACAGCTGGATACACACGGGGGCGGTGCTCTGAGCGTCTATGCCCTACGCGGGTAATAAGGCTATTGTAACACTGTGATGCATGGCTTTGGCCCGCATTACTCGCTCATTACCGTTCTGCTGGACGTATTTTACGGAGGTGACTTACTCGCCCCCGGTCGCCTCCATGAGCGCCGCATTCGCACGTGTCATAAAACATCAAAACTTTGCGTGTCTCACAGACCATGCCGGGGCCACGGCGTCTCTGGAAGCAGCCGAGCAAACATAAAGACGTCCGCTAAAATAAATAATTTCTCACGGCGCCGCCACAAATAGCCGGGTTACTGCGAGTCTGACCTGTGGCTAATGGAAGACTCGTCACACCGTCAAGGTTAGGGCTTGCTTTTTTTCCTCCCTGCTGCCCCTTTCCTCTTTTTTGGCGTCTTGGAGACCCTTGGATGAAGAGTCCTGACCCGTGTCGTCCTCTGTAAAAGCTTCCCTCTATCAAAGTGTCAAGAGAGAGAAAAAATCCATCTGACAGGTTTGAAAGTCAGGAGGAATAGCTGTTCCTTAGAAACACTGCCTGATCTCCACTGATCCTCTGTCTGTATCCTCAGACCAGACTGATCCAGGATCAGTGAGCAACCCTGGGAATCGTCCTCCCTCAGAAGATATCTCAAAAATCAAAGAGCGGCGAGAGAAAGCAGGAAGAGACTCCGCCCTCTTCGCAAGATGCCAGTCTTGTTAGCCCGAAGTGCCGCTATTAATTAGCGGGGCCACCGTTGGCCTCCCACTCGTTAGCACCAGAGTAAACACTCCTAATTTGTTATGCATTTTAATGGCCTTCTCCAAAACACTCCAGAAACGACTGTGGGGTTTTTTAAAAAAAAAAAAAAAAAAAAAAAGAAAACACAAACACAAATCCCCAGCAAGCTGTGACGGAGAGGGAGATGAAAGCAAGAGCTTGGTCAAACAAAGTCGGTCTCTTCCTGTGCAACACGGAGACGGACGGCGGCTGAAGGAAATCCGTGGGCGTACAAGGTTACTGCTGGAGTTTAAGCGTGATTTACAGCTCACTATTACATCTTTACTACCACTCAATACAAAGCAAAGAGCCTTCATGATACACGGAGAGGAACACACCGGTGTGGTGATGTGCGCTCCGGGCTGAACCACTCCTGAGTATAGCCAGGAAGCACGGGAGACTGAGGACATCACATCACGTACAGAAGCTTTAAAGATGAACACACAATCGCAAGGGGTGAAAGAAATGCCTGATTCATTCATCTTCCTGAGTCTGGGTGACAGGAGTGTGAGACAGGAACCCTTGAACGGGACATCGGTCCATCACACACGTACATCGAGGGGCAATTTAATACAGAAAATCTACATACCGGAATGTTTTTGGGAGGACGGGGGAAACCGGAGAACCTGGAGGGAAACACGAGAAACTCGGGATCTATGTACCATCTATGTACAGTCAGTGTTTTCAGTCCATTACACACGGCAGTAATAATACAAGGACCCGGTTTTTCATTTAAAACAAGCACCAAAGAAACGGCACGACAACCGTTAAGACCCGTTCACATCTTCCCATCCTTCACGAAAGCCCGATGTTAAAAACGTAGAGTTCATGACGTCCTGCACGTAGACGTTCAAGTGTTCATGCAGCGGTTAGCAGCATGCCAGCAAGATGCTCGTGTGTGTCCGCCGACTGGAACATCTGTTAAATTGTGCTCGCGCTCTCATCCTTATAAATAATTTCTTCAGCGTCAACGACATCATTCCCTGATCTCCGCTACGTACGGAAGGAAAACAACCAATGAGACGGTGCAGCACGGCCCGACGTGAAGCGTTCCAATCCTCTCAACAATCACACCATCATTTATTATGCTTTTAACCACTTTTTTTTCGGAACATCCGAGAAACAAGTTAGTTCCTGTTATCACTAGCTGCGCTAGAGCAGCTACAAACAGTCGCAGCATCACGGAAGCGCCAAAATGAAATAAATAAATCAATCAATCAATCGCGGCTTGTGATGTTCCAGAGAAAGCAGAAATTCTTCCATCCTTAACACTTTCCCGCAGTTCTCTACATCACACGGCGTTACTATCAAAACCTTTTTGTTTGTATTTTGTTTTTACACCGCTCGTTTTCTCTAATGAACACGATCACGCTTAATCATATTTATATTACAGAGACCATTAAAAAAATGACTGGTGTAATCTACAACAAAAATGAGATTTGAGTCACTGTCTCGTTCTCTACGTCTCTTATTTACACACGTACACCTGGAAGCTCTTTCAGGGCTCCGTTTATATCAATATTGTTTATTTCATCACTAACGAGATGAAGAGAAGACGAATTGGGGATTTAAATAAACGAGTAAATAAAAAGTTCCAGCTGAGTCGACGGCTTCGGGCAATGCTTCACAACACCGCTAATTACTAAACCCAACACAGGGGTTACATATGACTTCTAAACCTCAAATATCAAGACTTGTCTTCTTGGTTTCTGATTAATGACTATTTCATGCTCTCTTCTTAGACTTCACCATCAGCACACACACACAGCAGAGTCCTATGTGCTTATTAAAGCCTTTAAGTACTTCACATTCAAATGTGTAAACCTCTCTCTCCCTCTCACACACTCTTGGGTACACACATTATTATATGACCCTGAAGGTAATTGTATTGGATCAGCAGTTATCTGAAATGAATCGAATGGTTACTCGTTTAACTGTACCATTTGTAAGCTACGTGTCGAGATGTATCATACCATATAGACTGAAAAATGCCCCCAAGTAAATAACGTGTGGCTCAAATAAGGGCAACAACCCCCCCCCCCCCCCCCCCCCCTCCGCTTTTTTCAGGTTGCTCTAGCTCCAGTCTGTACTCGTACCGTGTCTGGATCACACGCCAGGCTTAAAACCAAAACACACCTAGAAAGGACGAGTGTTTACATTTCATTTTCATCTGCGTAGAACTCTATTGGATGTGACCGTGTGTTTACAGAAGATCAGCTGATGGCTGTCGCCATCATTAGACACTAACACGCGCCGTCAATAGGAACGTCAGGCTCGATTAAGGCGATCGGTTAAGGTCACGATCGGGGCGTCTCGGGTTCAGACGGAACGTTCTCAAACTGCGATGGATGCGAGTTCGTTATTTCAGGTCCTTTTAAGGCTCTGGCGTACGCACGCACCGGCCGAGGGGCGAGCAGGGGGACGGGAACGAAGGAGCCGTGAAAGCCAAGCTCTTCACCGGCATTTCTTCCTTCCTTCCAGATGGCCAATTTCCATAATGACACCGCACTTCACACTGTCCAAATAAGAGCGTGTGTGTGTGAACGGGCCGCTCCGGTTTATGATGAAGAAGAGGAGAGGTTATGCATTCTGTGCCCTCTGAGCAAGTGAATAGGTTACAGAGGGAAGGCGTAAGTGTGTGTGTGTGTGTGTTCACGTCTATGACCTCTGTGCCACGGTAAAACGATCCTCACTGAGTCTCACCTCTTGCCTTTGTGTGCTGTTACTCTTTGTTTACTGTCAGTGCCGAGAGAGAAATAGAGAGAGAGCGAGAGATAGAGGGAGAGAGAGCGAGAGAGATAGATAGAGCAAGAGAGAGAGAGAGATAGAGAGAGAGACAGAGAGAGAGAGATAGAGCAAGAGATAGAGATAGAGCAAGAGATAGAGAGAGAGATAGAGAGAAATAGCGAGAGATAGATAGATAGCGAGAGAGATAGAGAGACAGAGAGAGATAGATAGTGAGAGAGAGATAGATAGCGAGAGAGTGATAGAGAGAGACAGTGAGAGAGAGAGACAGAGAGAGAGAGACAGAGAGATAGATAGTGAGAGAGAGAGATAGATAGCGAGAGAGATAGAGAGAGATAGCGAGAGAGAGAGAGATAGCGAGAGAGAGAGATAGAGAGACAGAAAGAGAGAGAGAGACAGAGAGAGAGAGATAGATAGCGAGAGAGAGATAGATAGTGAGAGAGAGAGACAGAGAGAGAGAGATAGATAGCGAGAGAGAGAGAGAGATAGATAGCGAGAGAGAGATAGAGAGAGATAGATAGAGAGAGATAGTGAGAGAGAGAGATAGATAGATAGCGAGAGCGATAGATAGAGAGAGACAGAAAGAGAGAGAGACAGAGCGAGAGAGAGATAGTGAGAGAGAGATAGAGAGAGATAGTGAGAGAGAGACAGAGAGAGAGAGATAGATAGCGAGAGAGATAGAGAGAGATAGATAGCGAGAGAGAGAAATAGATAGCGAGAGAGATAGAGAGAGAGAGAGATAGATAGCGAGAGAGAGATAGAGAGAGACAGAGAGGGATAGATAGCGAGAGAGAGATAGAGAGAGATAGATAGTGAGAGAGAGAGACAGAGAGAGAGAGATAGCGAGAGAGAGATAGAGAGAGACAGAAAGAGAGAGAGAGACAGAGCGAGAGAGAGAGATAGATAGCGAGAGAGAGATGGTGAGAGAGAGAGACATAGAGAGAGCGAGAGAGAGAGCGAGAGAGAGAATGTAATAGGGAATGAGGGATGGAGATAGTTGGGAGAATTGTTTAAATTCCTAGATGAATCATGAATCTCTCTCAGATGATTCACAGACTTTTACATCCAAATGTGCACACGTCACTTAAATTCCCTCACAAGTTAAATTCCTTGATGGACTCAGCATTTAAATCGATTTAAATATTAATGAGACTGCAATCTTGTTTGGAGCTACACTACGCATTCACAGCGCAAACAAAAATCTAAATAAAGACCAGAAGCAGCGACAATTCTGCTGCTTTTTCCAGCAAAGAAAAGAATCCAGTTTCAGTATCATCATCTTCTCATAATAAAACGATGGTAATAATTCCCCGTGTCCGGGTGTTTTTAGAGTCATGTGATAGCGAAGGGGTTCTGTTTTTATTTTATTACAGTACTGAACATCGCAACTCACAGCGCAGAGTTGAAGTTATTGTGCGTGTTTTTATTATACACAATAACTTTAACCCTGGGCTGTGTTAGCAAACAAAAACATTTCTATTCTATTCTTTAATCGTTTGTTTATACGGAGGGGTCGGTATGGAAAAAGTTTGTGAACCCCTGCCATAGGTGACCTAGGACTGACATTTCCAACTTGTCCTCATCGAAGCATGTTTCCTTTGTAAACTAATGCACCGGAAAACGTTATCCTTTTCAAAACGATGTGTGTTTAGAGGAACACGAATCAATCATCGCATCGAAATCAAGTCCTGATGGCGGTGGTGAAAGAGCAAACTAAAGGCGAGAGAGAGTCAGGAGCGGCCAGACAGCACCAAGCTGCTATACATTTATGGAGTAATGAAATCGTCATCCTGTCTCCACCTGAGGGACCAGACGAGGAAT
>JAFFST010053359.1:387524-399576 GCA_022414735.1 Noturus placidus
CCCCCCCCCCCCCCTCGCCCGCCCGCCCCCCAATAACAACTCCTTCTCTTCTCCTTCGTCTTCTTCAGTCACTCTTTGTTTACATTTAATAACTTGACTAATAGCCATGCTCTTTCATTAGCAGTGTTATTTTCTTTGGCGATGATGCAAATTGTGACTTCCGTGACAGTAAAGCAGAGAGAGGGAGAGCGAGTGAGAGAGTGAGAGAGAGAGAGCGAGTGAGAGAGAAAGAGAAAGCGAGAGAGAGCGTGAGAGAGAGCGTGAGAGAGAGAGAAAGGGAGCGAGCGAGAGAGAGAGCGAGAGAGAGACAGAGCGAGAGAGAGAGAGAGCGAGCAGCCGTGTGATTTAGTGGTGTGTGAGAGTCAGGCTGTGTCTCATAAAGATGAAGGAGAGACCGAGAAAGAGAGTGAAGGAGCATGAGCGCTGATGCTGGAGTAGATAGAGGGACGTCTCCTGCCACCTCCGGCTCTCCTGCTCATCACGTCTCTCTGAATTCTCTGATATATGGGACAGGCTGGAGGAGCTAACAGAAAAGCCTGTCACTCCCTGTTACTTGGTGACCTGTGATGCTCTGTGTGTGTGTGTGTGTGTGTGTGTGTGTGTGTGTGTGTGTGTGTGTGTAAAAAAGCAGACATTTAGCACACCGCATTCCTTCATTCAGGTCATACTCCAGTGCTGTAATATTGTCGAAGCTAGCAGTGGTTAATGCGATATCTAGTGTATGTGAGCACGTAAAGATGAAACATTTCAGTCTAAGCATGGACTTCCAGACAGACAGTACAGTCCGGGTAGAGCGCTGAACTGCGGCAACACTAACAGGACAAACACTAAACTGGACTTGAGGCGATCTTAAGTGAATGTACTCCGATTAATTCTAAGCAGAATCAGACAGACAGGGTGAGAGATCGTGTTCTAACTGCAGAATGTACATATGATCCGAGCAAAAGCTGACACATCACTGTGGTGACCTTCCAGAGACAGAGCGTTTAACGTCTTCATCCTGAGAAAGCTGAGCAGCTCGAGCACACGGGTGGTCTGTGAAATTGAGAGGTATGCCCTCATTGACAGGGAACAGAAGGAGCATCAATCTCCATCCCTCCCTCCCTCACCCCCACCCCACATGGAACGAGGCTTATAGAGAGCGCTTTGAAACAAAATGAGCTCCACTCCTTTGAACAGAGTCAGTCTTGAACACCCCCTCGCCAAGACTTCCACAAATCCTCTCCATACACGCTCACCTTCTCAACCCAGCAGCAAGGTCACCGAGAGCGCGGAACGCCTTAGAGGAGGCAGGGGGTTGTAGAGGGGGGTCTTACGGGGCCAAAGCTGGGGATTAGTGCTGACAGAGACACTAACACGCCAGCAGAAGTCCTCGGACAGGACGCACTGAATAACTGAAATACGGCCGAATGTTTTACGTTTCGTGCCGCGTCGATCTACACATCAGTACCAAGAGATAGCTCTGTATTACAAACATTCACTACAGCACGGATTCGCAAACATTTCGCGGCCGGAGAGCCCTTCAGTGCACATTCATTTTAGCAATATAATCCATCCATTTAAATATTAGGCTTATAATTTACCCAGATTAGTCTCTTTATCAGAGCCGCGGAACACATTTAGAGTCTAGTCGAGGTTATTTTTTAAATCAGTGAGGTTTATATCAAACCCCTTCAGTACAGCGAAGCAGTCAAACAGGCCAATAACTGTAATAATTAATTTATAAATATAAGACTTTGATAAATGTGGGTTGTGATTCCTTCCACTTTAACAAAATAAAGAAATCATGGACAGCCTGTCTACGAGAACTGTGACATTATGAGTACTGACTCCACAGATGTTTAACGTGGTTAAGCCCGGTTCTCACTGCACAGACACGTTTCTCAGGTTCTGTCGGATCAGTGTGTCAACCCTGTCGGCGCTAGTTTTCACCGACGAGACACGTTCACGCGGCGCTTGTCGGGTCGTTAAATATCTAAGCAGTACGGTAGGATGTTCCGACAAACTCCGACCGGACATGAGCACAAACCGTTACAAGCGTCGCTGCTAACTCCAGAGAAACGAAAGCCCGCGTGCAAGGTGCACATCATTCTAATGCATTTATTTCTTGCATGTGAGGCCTGGATGCTTTAAAAATGTGACTATTGGACAAAAAAAACGTTGGACTGATGGTAAAATGTGCTTCGAGTGTTATCACAGGACGACCAGACTGATAAAGTATAAAACCTTTTAGCGGTCTAACACGAGACTTAGGCTAGTTTGGTGTCGCTAGCCAAGGGGAGGCACGACTAAGCTTTCACTGTATGGGTTGAGCTGCTACAGAGCCATGTGAAGTGCGTTAGCTGTCCTTACGCTCTGCTCATATCATGTTCGCGTAACCTGGCACTCAGAGAGACATTTACACAGCTTGTTTTCCTGCTCAGTATCAGGAGGACGTTCCTGTTTCAGTTTCAACATCTTTACTGGTAAGAAAAAAATAAACGAAATCAGCATAGGTCTATTTGTCCTGGCTGTGTGAGCGAGCGTTTGGCCGAATCGAGAACCGTCAGCCAATAAGACACGAGTGTTTCAACGTATTGTCCTGTAAATACGGTCTGATCGGTCTCGCCTCCCGTCACGGAAGATGAATAAAATGACAACAGAAATGTGTAGAAATGATCTCGGGGCGTCGTGAGCTACGTGTAAACGTATTATTTCGAGCATGAGAACACGAGGACAACGTAAATTCAGAGAGTTACCGCAGCTCGTGCGTTGGTGCGGGGGGGGAGTGTGTGACGCTCGTCTTCTTATAACATCAAACGTTATGAAAGGCTGTCTAACAGCACCGAATGTAGAAAAGAGCGACAAATTAAAACAAATAAATAAATAAATGAGTGAGTGAGTGCAGGTTTTCCCAGAGGCCTGCACTTTTCCGACTGTAATTGTGCGCACACTTTTCATCTCTTGCAAATTGTTTTGAGGCAAACAGAAGGAGAGTGGCGCGGAGGCCTAATGGAGGCCTAACAGGCGTTTAAAAGCAGCACAGGAAAAAGCAGAGAGCTGCTGGGGTTCACTGTGGGTGGCACTAATGATGTGACCATGCTAATGCTGGTCTAATGTAAGCCCTGGTCTAATGTTACACAGTGCTGATGATCAGTTACCCTGCTGGTGTGCGCACACACACACACACAAACACACACACACACACACACACACACACACACAGTGCTTCCCAATTTACACTGCATTATTCCTTCATTCCAGCCATCTCTCCTCTATAGCGTACACTTCAGCAGGCTTGGAGATGGAAGTCCACGTCCCTCGGCTTTCAAGCAGACAGGATGAGATGATCGATACACGGTTTGATCATTTTTTTCACAGATTCTTTACACGATGCTGCACCCAAAGAGTTTCCAATTAGCCGCTCTCCGCTCGCTACGCCGACAGAAGCTTGGAGAAGAACCAGGTCCTAATTGCTCGGGTCAATCGGCAAGCTTAAGTGCGCAATTAAGCTTTTACTTTAACGGCTTCTACTCGACTCTGTCACGGCATGAAGCGCTTCGATAACAGCCAGAACATTTAGACTACACGGCTAAATGTATTCAGATGCTTTCCAACCTGCAGCACTAAACCTGAACGTGAGACGGCAAGACCAGTATCACTCAGAATCCACACATCCTTCCTCCACACACACACACACGCACGCGCTTGAGAAAACCTATTACGGAGATCTGAGCTGCTGTCAGACGTTTCCCATTCAAGCTTATCAGCCGCGTGCCACCGATGTCCGGAGCAGCAAACAGGCATGTGTAAAGAGGCTTAAATAAAGCAGGACGTCAACAGGCAGCGAAGCATGGGCCGAGCCGGCGTGTATCGGTGCCAACATCTCACCGCCAAGAGCCCTCAACACTCACCACATTACTCTAACCATCTCTCTCTCTCTCTCTCTCTCTCACACACACACACACACACACACACACGTGCTGCAGCTACAAAGCAGACCACTAACGGCAAGAACATTGTGCAACTAATTGTGGGGGAAAAAATTCAACATGTATTCCAAAAATCACACAATGAGCATTGCATCACACAGCCTTTACATCACACCCGATGTAGTGAGCGTATATTATATTAAATGGTAAATGGTGCACTTATATAGCGCTTTTTTTTTTTTATCCAAGGCACTTGGATCCAAAGCGCTTTACACTGTGTCTCATTCACCCATTCACACACACACTCACACACCAATGGTAGCAGAGCTGCATGCAAGGTGCTAGCTTGCCATCGGAGGCAACTTAGGGTTCAGTGTCTTGCCCAAGGACACTTCGGCATGGGATCACCCGGGCCGGGATTCCAACCACCAACCCTACAATTAGTGGATTAGTGGACAACCCGCTCTACCGACTGAGCCACAGCCGCTCACATAGGATTCAGCCTAACTGTGTTGGAGGGGTTTTATTTCATTTAAAGAGAGAAAAAAAGAACAAAAAGAAACGGTAGCGGTTACCGTGGTTTCCACAAAACAACCGTAAGAAGACATTCTCGTAACCAGTTTTCCCCTTTGACATTGTGTTGGTGTACGTGATACCAACGCACAGTGTAGCACCACTGCTAACGTTTCGTTGTTGAAAATTCACTGTGATAGCGGGGTTAAAATATCCTTCATGTACTTCATACAGAGACGAGTCATGTGACCGCACACTCGCGTGTTCGAACATCTCGGTTCCGTGTTTTTCTTTCTTAGCAGCGGAGAGGAGCTTACCGGGAAACTGGTAGCTATAACTCGGAGCAAATCCAGTGTATCCACGCCCATACGTCGCCACGATGTTCGGGTAACCTAAAGGGCACAGAGAGAGAGAGATAGAGAGAGTTTAGACACATCAGAAAGAAAACGCTAAGCTTACAGGTGCTGTAATTACACCGTGTAAAGTTAGTCATATCATATGTTGTGAATCTAATGAGGATCGTTTAAAGGTAGAATATTACTACGTTCTGCTCACGTCATCGATCAGTGTGACACGCACACTCGCTCGTGGACGTTCAACACAGTGTTAATAAGTGTCGTTTTTCTGCCCGTTAGCGTTGGCATTACAGTATTGGAGGTTTAGGTCTTTCTATGCAGTCCTCCTATTAGTGGTTTTTAAGCAGCACTCACACACTGAGGGAGCTTGCATGTTCTCTCCGTGTGTCGGGGGTTTCCTCCGGGTTCTCCGGTTTCCTCCCCCAGTCCACAGACATGCATGTTAGGCTGATTGGCGTGTCTAAAGTGTCCGTAGTGTATGAATGTGTGTGTGAGTGTGTGTGTGATTGTGCCCTGCGATGAACTGGCACCCTGTCCAGGGTGTACCCCGCCTTGTGCCCGATGCTCCCTGGGATAGGCTCCAGGTTCCCCGTGACCCTGAAAAGGCGTAAGCGGTTGAAGATGGATGGATGGATGGATGGACTCACACACTGAGATTTTAAGAAAAAGCAGTTTGGTCGCAATAAGCAAGTCTGATTATACCTTCCAAGATCCAGGATCTCGGCTCATGACCGAAGAATCCTTTCGAGATGTGCGATTTGATTGTAAAACAGCAAAAATCTGACTCAAAGTCGTAGTGTGTAAACACAGAAATAAGCTCCGCCCCCAACTGGAACAGAGCTACACAGCTCTGTCCTTTTCCTCAGAAAAAGAACCAAGAGGGAAAAGTGTGCTTTCAACAGCGGGGAACATTGAGGTAAGGTGAATCCATGTGAAGGTATTTTTTTTGAAGTTGCAGTTCGCCATGTGGGCAGCAGAGGGAGCTTAAATCACAAACCGTTCCTTTTGCACCTGCTGCAATCACTAATCCTGAGAAAGTGAACACACTCTGTTCACACTCTCTACAGACTATTTATAAAAACAGTGATACATCACCGTGCTTCTTTTACTGGACTGCTAATCGACAGAGAATGAAGGATAAAGAGGAGAACGAGACCAGAAAGAGACACAGAGCATGAAAGAGACCGTGCATTCAGCATATTGACTTAGACAAGTACACCATCATGCACCGCCGCATATTACAGCGCTATGTTTGCAAGCAACTGCAAAGAGCTTCAATCAGAACGCGTCATGAGGGAATTTCTCCACCATCTGCTCTCCTTCTCTGGTGCTTCCGAGAGACGTGGCAGCGTTTCTGTTGCTACAACGGCAGATCGGTTATTCTTGGCCTGGTTTATTTATTTTTTTTTTTTACATTTATTTTATTTACACGCTTTATATTGTCCAAAAGGAAAAAAACTTGGACGCAAAGCCAAGCAGCGTGTGAGCAAGTAGGAAGAGCGCTAAATTAATTCTTCTTTCAGACAGACCTCGCACTTCATAAACACGCGAACAGTATTCTGACCCGTATATGCGTGAGAATCGCGACAGAGATCATCGCCGCACAGGGGAACGGTCAGGCTAGACGGCAGAGTCATGAAAAAAAAAAAAACCCGGAGCTAAATGGCGTTTAGTGTAAACCGCGGTGTTCTCCAGCCCCTCAGGCTGTAACCAGTGACATTTAATTGAGGAGCAGGGGTGCAAAATTGGCTGAAATGCACGGTGTAGAAAGAGCAGCAGATGTGACGGTGGCTACAGGTGGAGTTTTGCGAACCCTCCGCAGTGAGGCTATCTGCATAACCCAGGGTGGTTCAGGGCTAATAGGCCTCAGCGGGGTTTGGGGTAAAGGAGTGTGTCCGGCGCATGTTTGAGCGCGGCACTCGGGAGATGCCCTTTCAGGATTAATCTTTGCTAATCAAAGCTTCGCTACAATCAATCGCTAAATTGGTCTCTGGTCAGCGGAAGAAAGATCTAGCTCCAGCATTACCGAAAGGGCAGAGCAGTCGGCGCTCGGTTTCAGACCGACTGGTCCAATCACAGCGCTGGGACGCGGCGCGGTCACGTTCGTCTGACTAATGAGTACTGAAACCAGTTTGTTGCACCATGACCAAGTGTGATTAAAATCACAGAGTGAACTGGAGGATGTGCTCAGTAGGAGCAACGCAAAGAAGAAGGAGGAGACTACATGGCGTTACTTGGTAAATCTCAAAAGCCCTTATACACACACACACACACACACACACACAGTCACGCGGCAGCACCACAAGGCATAACGTCACGCAGATACAGGTCAGGGGCTTCCGCTGATCGTTGCATGGATGTTGGGCTGGTTTGAGCGTTGATCAGAGAAACGGCTGATCTCCTGGGATTCTCTAGAGTTTACACAGAATGGTGCAAAAAGACATCCTGTGAGCAGAGGGTCTGCAGGTCAAACACCTTGTTGATCAGAGGAGAATGATCAGACTCGTTTGAGCTGACAGGAAGTCTACAGTAACTCAAATAAGCAACACTTTACAACCGTGGCGAGCAGATAAGCGTCTCAGAACGCACAAACACATCAAACCGGGAAAAAGACCGGGTGATTTTCCAGTTCGGGCGAGCCCGTGCCCATGATAGCCTCAGATTCCTGTTCTTGGCTGACGGGCGTGGAACCCGATGTGATCTTCTGCTGCTGTCGTCCATCCACCTGATGCTTTTCTGCTCACCACGGCTGTAAAGAGCGACTATTTAATTTACTATATCCTTCCTGGGTTGGCTCGAACCGATCTGGCCATTTTCCTCTGACCTCTCTTATCAACAAGGCGTTTCCACTCGGCACCGTCGCTCACTCCGGGTTTCTCTAGAGACCGTACAGAACGTCGTGTGTGAAAATCCCAGGAGATCAGCACTTCCTTAAATACTCAAAACAACCAACCGGGCACCAACATCCACGCCACGGTCAAAGTCACCGAGCTCACACTTTTTAATTCAAATTAAGTAAATATTTTCTAAACATTTCATCAGTTGCTTCAGATCAGTCTGTAATTATTAAAAAAAAAAAAAAAATACATTTCATATAATAAATAGATTTCGTATTCGAACACAATTTATCACGATATCAATA
Source organism: Noturus placidus (assembly GCA_022414735.1). NCBI lineage: Eukaryota > Metazoa > Chordata > Actinopteri > Siluriformes > Ictaluridae > Noturus > Noturus placidus. Next base: position 395,447 of record JAFFST010053359.1, read on the forward strand.
TCGTATCGTCATATCGGCCAGCCCTCGAACCCAATTTACTTTCGGTTATGGTTGTCCGTGCCAAAAATAAATAAATAAATAGAAGTGACTAGATCTAGTTAGATCAATCCAACTTTCACCTGCTCTCACCTTACACACTCACAACAACGTGGATATGCGAGCGCACGCAAACAAACCAATCAGACTCGGGCACGTGTCATTTGCAATGCAAATTCTTAAAAAAGGGGGGATTTAAGAAACAAATCAGATTTGTCCTGTTACACGAACAAAGCCTCGTCATTGTTAAGACTCTCGAGTCACTGGCTTTAGAGATTAGTTGAGAAGGTAAGATCCTCGATAGCAGGAAACAGTAAACCGGAGAATGCTACCGGTAAAAGGTCACGATGTTATTTACCCATCATGCATCAGGCAGCATCTCGGCATGATGCATGCTGGGTAGATAGAAGCGGTGGCTTACTCTGTAGAGCAGGAGTGAGCTGCTGCTACCATCGCTGTCGTGTCTCCCTCCTCTCCCCGTTATTAATATGCATGCTAATGCACCTATTTTATGGCTCGACGGTTCCGATTCACTTTAAAATCAATTATCCATCTGGTACACCCAAAACTCCGCACCAGCTCGAATGTGTATTAATTTCAGCAAACATACATGCAGCACAACACAATAAAGATAAATGGTTCGATTAGGACTGGTAAACAAAGGAGCCGGGGAAGGAGTTTTAATGAGATCTGGCGTAGAAGGGAACCTACAGTTCCTTAAATAATGAGTCCTGATCTTCGGGCTGCCCCCCCCCCTTCCACCCCCCTCGTCCCGTTCGAATGCAAATTATACCAAGTTATGTCGCGCTGCCCTGCGTTTTCCAATTTCATTTAGATAAGCGCGAGTGTGGATAAGTCTGGAGTTAATATTTTCACATGAGCACTCCAAAGACTCTCTCTCCCTCTCTCTCTCTCGCTATCTCTCTCTCTCTCACACTCCCTCTCTCTCTCTCTCTCTCCCTCCCTCTCTCTCTCTCTCCTCCACAGCTCAGCACTGAACTGTAAGAACTTCTGAAAAGTTCACACGGCTTGTTAAAAGTTCAACGCGGCCAGATTGCTGGGGAAAGCTGGCAAGAAAAGGTGGTCCTAGTGCCATTTACATACTGCTGCTACCACATGAATCAGACTCTGTTCATTTCAGGGTGCCTCCTCTGAGCCACTGTGCTGTGTGTGTGTGTGTGTGTGTGTGTACAGGGATGACTATGATAAAGTGGAAGCTTGCATGGTGGCTCTGGAGCGATGAGGAGCTCCTGAGATTCACCGGTGCTGTCATTAGCCAGAGCAGAGGTCAGGCAGATGGATTGGTGAGCCCCTAATAGAGCATTATCCCAATTTTCCTCCTCATTTGCGCTGGTAATGTGGCCTGTGCTTCAGTGGGCACTGCCATACGCCTTACGATGCCCTGCCCCGCCTCCACCGGCTCATTTCCATATCGGACGACCCCGAGGGTCAGGACTGCAGCTTGGTAGGGCTCTGGCACATCACATCGCTAATCAAGAGTGACCTCACTTGTCAGGTAGACAATCAGGAACGATCAACCTTATTCTATCTTCAGTGTGTCTCACACCTGGGGGAGGAACCATGCTACGGATCCAGGAACTATTTAAGAGCCGATCATATACAGTATATGAGTGGGATATTCACCCGAGCTGGTGGACCAATCAGGCTCTGTTATGATTTGTGAAAGAGAGTCTATGAAAGTCTGTGGAAACCCCTAGGCTTTAGATGAAGTGCAGATTGTAAAGAGCGCCCCCTACCTGCTATTTTTTACATAATTCATTTAAAATGAGATGTAGCTGTGTGACGTTTAAATCAACTATATAACAATTTTTGCTACATAAGCATGGGATCAAGTGCAAAATGTTTCCGTGCGAACACGATCCGTACCTGGACAGCATGAATGAATGAAGGTGTGCGTGTGTGAGAGACTTGGTACTCACTCAGCATGCCCATTCCCAGCATGAAGGCGTCCATGGTGTAGGGCAGACCCCTGGCCCTGCCCCGTGTGCCCGGGGGGAACATCACCTCTTTGGGCTGGGCCTTCTTACATTCTACCTGTAGACATGACGAGACACAGCCATGACCAACAGCACAACAACCACTCATACATGACGCAGAGCGGTTCCTATGGTTACAACATTATAAAATCCTTGGTAAGAGACTTTTTCCTGTCACAAATGTAATAATAATAATAATAATCATCATCTCTACGCCACGATGCAGACCGCTATCGTCTTTTCCTTTTTATTTATTTTTTGCGAAATACCGGTGTGCATCCCTGTTACAAAACAGCGCCCCCTGTCGCACAATTTAGCTCGTACTATTAGTAGACGCACTACTTCCGTCATGTTTACTTCTTCAGCGCTGCCCGTGACGTCCGCTCGCCTGTGTGTCGTTTTATTTAAAGCACTTTCCCGCAGGCTCGAAATCGACAGGCGGATATCGCCAAAATATTCCTCCCTTCCTCTCCACCTCTCTCTTTCACTCCCTGTCTCTGACTGACACTTTGGTCCTGACCGCAGCAGCTGTGCGTGAGCTCTGAGCGAGCACACACACACACACACACACACACACACACACACACAGTCAGATAGGGACAGGAGGAAAGCAGTTTTGGTTTTCAGCTGTGTGTGTGTGTGTGTTCAATAATTGCTAAAAGAAATGACATGTGTACACACACTATACACTCTACACCATACACACATGCAGAGCAAAGAAAAAAAACAACATGGAAAGAGAATCTTGTCCATCCTTTGGAGAAGGATAAACAGAGCAGGTGTGTGAGAGTGTTTCAGGAAGTGTGTGTGTGTGTGTGTGTGTGTGTGTGTGAGTTTGTTTCAGGAAGTGTGTGTGTGTGTGTGTGTGTGTGTGTGTGTGTGAGAGTTTGTTTCAGGAAGTGTGTGTGTGTGAGTGCTTCAGGAAGTGTGTGTCTGAGTGTTTCAGGAAGTGTGTGTGTGTGAGAGAGTGTTTCAGGAAGTGTGTGTGTGAGTGAGAGAGTGTTTCAGGAAGTGTGTGTGTGTGTGAGTTTGTTTCAGGAAGTGTGTGTGTGAGTTTGTTTCAGGAAGTGTGTGTGTGTGTGAGTTTCAGGAAGTGTGTGTGTGTGTGTGTGTGTGTGAGAGTGTTTGAGGAAGTGTGTGTGTGTGTGTGTGTGAGAGAGAGTGTTTGAGGAAGTGTGTGTGTGTGTGTGTGAGAGTGTTTGAGGAAGTGTGTGTGTGTGAGAGTGTTTGAGGAAGTGTGTGTGTGAGAGTGTTTGAGGAAGTGTGTGTGTGAGAGTGTTTGAGGAAGTGTGTGTGTGTGTGTGTGTGTGAGAGAGAGTGTTTGAGGAAGTGTGTGTGTGTGAGAGAGTGTTTGAGGAAGTGTGTGTGTGTGAGAGAGTGTTTGAGGAAGTGTGTGTGAGTGTTTGAGGAAGTGAGAAGTGTGTGTGTGTGAGAGTGTTTGAGGAAGTGTGTGTGTGTGAGAGTGTTTGAGGAAGTGTGTGTGTGTGTGTGTGTGAGAGAGTGTGTGTGTGAGAGAGAGTGTTTGAGGAAGTGTGAAACACCCCCACACAATATAATAAACCGTCACAAACATCTGACAGCTGATATAAACCTACCTCTCTAATCGTGACTAAAACGTTAGCCTGCTGAAAATCTTTTGATGAGCGGCGCGCGTTGAAAACGACGCGTGTTTATTCATTAAAACACAAACGACCCCCAAAAACTAGCGGTTTCAGGGACGAGTGTTTCAGCAGACTTGCGTAAGGCGACTCAAAGTAGACGTTGGGATCATACAATATAAAACTGTAAATATGATGAAAATTCAAATATCATTCGAGCGGTGAGATTGGTCCTGACAGCTCCTGTGTGTGTGTGTGTGTGTGTGTGTGTGTGTGTGTGTGTGTGTGTGTGTGTTCTCATATCTATGCGACAGGAGTCTGCTCTTTGGTAGGCCAAGCTTGTATTCACTGAAATTGTCTGGTGCGTCGTTTCGCCCTGCTCTGCTGCAGCGGTGATCGACTCGTCAGCCTGCCTGCCTTGGGCCTGTCCATCTGAGGGGCTAAAGGCTGCTCTCCCCCTGTCCCCCCCCTCTTTCTCTGTCTCCCTCTGTCTCTCTCT
>JAFFST010053359.1:399925-418855 GCA_022414735.1 Noturus placidus
ATATCACATTCTCAAGTCTATTGCAATTCACAATTCATCTCTTCTAAAACGTCAGAAAAAAACTGAGGCCAAGACAGTTGTTGTGTAAGAGAGAGAACACACACACACACACACACACACACACACACACACACACACACACAGCTCTCCTGCTGACACTCATCACACCGACACACTCAACATTCATCTGAACAATCAAGGAAATATTTTTAGAGAAGAAAGCAGAAAAAGAAAACGAGGTGATCACACACGCACACACACGCGCGCACACACACACACACACACACACACAGAGAAGAAGAAGGTTGTGCATGTTTACTTCACAACCAAGATCTCAAAATAGTCGTTAACAACAGCGTGACCAACACGCCACGCTAACACCAATCTGATGGTAATAATACCTCTGGAAATCAACACCTGGAAATGTCGAGTAAGTCGCCAGCTCCAGTTGTACTCCTTGGTGCCACACACACACACACACACACACACACACACAAACAAACACACTTTTGGGCCGAGTCCTTTCCATTTAAGCAGCCAACTCTCTCACTCTTCTGGACGACAGGCGTTTGCAGAGAGCTGTGATTTTCCAGCAGGAGCACACCCGGCCTCCTCTAGCTCTGAAATCACTCCGTGTGTGTGTGTGTGTGTGTGTGTGTGTGTGTGTGTGTGTGAGAGAGAGACCTAAGGCTGCCTCGAAGGTTGCCTTCAACCCATGTAGGTGCTGCCACAAGACCGAATTTTATATCAAGACGATGCAAAAAATAAGAATCTGACATCTCCGGTTCCTCACAGATCCACATGACTGATCTTCACGAAAAGAAAAAGAAAAAAAAAAAACGTTGACCCTGCCATGATATTACTCTGTACAAAACTGCTAATCAAAAATATCTAGATGGCAGTATAGCCTTGTTAGCTGCCAGAAACCTCGGAGTCATCAGGCTGGTGTACCGTGATGTGTTCGTCAAGATAATAGAACGCTCTTGAGGGCATGCTGGGTAGGGTAGGGTGGTGTGACGCAGCATGTTTCCTGTTACAAAGCTCTTACACTGGAGAAGTCTTCCATGAAACGTTAAACAAACGTCTCCTGACAAAAAAAAAAAAACATCACGATATCAGCGTCTACACTGTCCCCCGATCTGAGATCAAAAGATGAATATGAGAAGAGAGTTTAGAATTCCTTCCACGTCACTTACAGGCGTGTTGAGGTAACAAGGTGTGTCCTGTTAGATTGAATGTTTAAACAATAAATAGCTCTAAACATCTACACTTGGTTTTAGCCTTAATGCATTTGTTGTTAAAAAGGATAAACCAACATGAAGATCAGAGAGCTGCCTATGGGAGGAAAGAGGGAAAAATCTATCCAAGGCATCGCACAGAAACATTGGACAGTACAACGATTTGGAATGTCCTGAAAAAGAAAGAAACCACTAGTGTGCCGAGAGCAACGGACACCGAACGGGTCGGCTAAGGAAAACGGCTGATGGCAGAAGCATTGTGAGAGCTGTGAAGAAAAACCCAAAAACAACAGACATCGACAACCTCCATAGGGCAGGGGTGAAGGCATCACAAGGTATCACACTGTTCGAAGAAGACGCCGAGAGCAGAAAGAGAAAGGCCATACCATCCATCCATCCATCTTCTACCGCTTACTCCTTTCCAGGGTCACGGAGAACCTGGAGCCTATCCCAGGGAGCATTAAGCACAAGGCGGTGTTACACCACAAGATGGAAACCACGATCCGAAACACACTGCCCACTCAACAAAGGACAACACCTGAAGAGGAGCGCATCGAGAGAAACCCCCTGAAACAAACAAAAACGGGAAGCTGCTGTGCTACAAGCCTGGAAAAGCACCAGTTTGGTGATGTCAGTGAGTCGCAGGCGTGATGCTGTTATCAATGTGTATACAAACACACACACACACACACACTTTTCTCAGACAGCTTTTAAGAACGCCTTTGATGGAAGAACATATTAAAATCGTTCTCATGGCTGGATCAGGAAGCTGCCGAAAGGTTGCGATGGGCATGCATTTACATGCACAACACCAGATGTTTGAACGCGAGTTCATCGTGAGTGGGAGAGACGCCGCCGCGTGTTTACAAAGAAATGGAACTCATGTAGACGATGCCTTGTAAATAAACCCGCATTCTGCTCAAGCGTGTTAATTTCCTGTATTTACGGAGACTTTTTGGGACACCCTGTAGTAAATGAATCAGCACTTTCTGACCAATCAGAATCAAGCGTTCAACGCCGCCTCCTTGCTAACTGGAGAACGCCGTTTTCTACTTTTGTGCAGAGTCAACGAACACCGAGTTTTACATATACCATTTTTATTTTATTTATTTATTTATTTATTACCCTGCGAGGAGTGTCAATGTCAGCTATTCCTGTTACACTGAGGGCACGCGCGGGTTTGTTATTCCTGCAGCGAGAGGTTAAAAATGAGCCTCTGGATGGACGGCGAGTGGGAAGAGCCTCCAGGGATGCGTTGTGTGTGTGTGTGTGTGTGTGTGTGTGCCTTATTAGCTTGTTCAAATGTCCTCTTCAAGTCCTGCCGTCCCGTGTGAGAATGTGAGCGCAGGCTTGGAGACGGGACGGAGAAAGGGCCGATTCCTTCACGTGGATTTGAGAGCTGTGAGAGAGGCTAGGCTGGTTTGGGTGGTGGAAAGAGGAAAGAGGAGAAAGGAAGGGAGTGGAGATGTTGGGAGTGACAGTGAGCGTTCTCCCACTCAGCTGCCAGACTGCCAAGCGGCCCACAAAAGCGCCAGTCCACCACAGCATGCTGATGATCACTGACTGGAGTCCATCTGCTTCTATAATCCCACCACAGAACCGCCGCTGATCGCATCCTCGTCACGACAGTAGCGCTTCCTACATTCATTTCTCCAACAGCAGCTCTGACAGGAATGCAAGTCTTCTAACGAGTTATCGTTTCTATAGTGACGGCCCATTCACGTTTATGGAAGGAGTCTCCAGTGTCAGAGCTTCACACTTCACCACACCACACTGTGGTTGATTATTGTCTTGCTGTTCACACACACACACACACACACACACACACACACTAAAGTGGGTGCTTTACTGGCTCCCTTTTTAGAGATGTAGAGCACGTTGTGTATTAAATGTCCTCTTCATTAGTGTCGGTTTCTACCTGGAGACATTCGGTTGGTGGACCGTGTCTCACCCCAACAACACTGCTGTACCCGGCACGCTCGTACCAGCGCCGCACACTGAGAACGAGAACGATCCGGCACCTAAATATCTCCTCAACAGTTTGCCTGATTAACTGGTAACTCTAACAGTTAAGCAAGCTCTTTCACTCTAATTGACCAAATCACTGAGTGAATTGATCACAGTGCAAGACTTTCCAGAAGATTCTGCACCTTCTACATACAGTAAAGGCTCTCCGTCATTAACTTTACACGTCGACATGGTCATCCCACTTAATGCAGAAAGGCGAACAGTCTTACAGGCACGTCTGTCAGAAGATAACATCAAGAACATTCTCTCTCTCTCTCTCTCTCTCTCACACACACACACACACAGTATTATACATATGTGCGATTACCAAGCAGCGCTCAGAGCACACAACCATTTCCCTCTCAAATGAGAAAGTACATAATTCCAAGCGTAAAAGAACTTCCTGCTGAACAAAATGAGATGAAACCTATAGAACAGAGGTAGGCGGCGTTATTGGCAGTCAACGCCGAGGAAAGCGCAGAATCCATTATCTGCTCCAGCGCAGTGTGTGTACAACCCTGTCAGAGTGAGAACGCATTACCGCCCTGCTTCTTTATTTAACCACGGTATATTCAAATCTGCAACCGACTGTGTGTGTGTGTGTGTGTGTGTGTGTGTGCTGTTAGTTTACAACTCAATCATGGAAAACGTGCAGCGATACACACACTACACAAAAAAGTGGAAGATGAAGCTAGTTCAAGAAAAGAGGGGAAAAAAAAAGCCAGAAAAACGCCTAGCGCGTGGAAACAGACCAGTTTACTTAATAACGACCGTCTCGTCCGAGTTTATTTAACCCACGCAAAATAACCCAGCCGCTCTTCTATGCGTGAACAAGACCGAGGGTCAGAGTTCAACCCTAGGTAAAGTAATCACTACCAGAAACAGCTGGGGTTTTCTAATGAATTCATTTTTTACCTCCTGTGTCCTTTCGCATTCCGTGAACTAGCTCTTTCACCACTCACGCGTTATTTGTGTTCGGTCTTGACTGCTATTTTATCTGATGAAGCAGAAAGGTCTAGTTGTCCCAACACAGGCTTGAAAATCCAAACCCAAGAGATAAATCTAAAAACAGTGCTGTGGGAAAGTAAAGTGGAATCACCCGTAATAACATCAAGGCCGCACGTGATCATTTGTAGAAATCCGTGAAAGAAAACAACGACTTGGGGGCGCAGCACGGCGTACACCGGGTTCCCGACGCGAAAGCACGTAAAACACACGGTACTTTAGGATTAGGGTCGGGAACCTGTGACGCAGAGCACTGCATAAAATAAAGCTGAGAACGCTGTAACATCGAGAGTGATGTTATGATGAAGCTCCTCATTTACAGAATGACGGTGGGCGGCTGTGTCTCAGTCGGTAGAGCGGGTTGTCCACTAATCCACTAATCGTAGGGTTGGTGGTTGGAATCCCGGCCCGGGTGATCCCATGCCGAAGTGTCCTTGGGCAAGACACTGAACCCTAAGTTGCCCCCGATGGCAAGCTAACACCTTGCATGCAGCTCTGCTCCCATTGGTGTGTGAGTGTGTCTCATTAGTAAGTCGCTTTGGATAAAAGCGTCTGCTAAATGAATAAATGAATAAATGTAAATGACGCGGATGACGTGGAAAATGGCGATCGGAATCACGGTGTAAAAAAAAAAAACAAACAAAATTAAAACCGAAAATCATTTAATGCACAGCAAAAATCAATGGTGATGGATTGTGGGGGATTTATGCTATATATATATATATATAATTAGTCACTTTGAGGGAATATTTGGAAGCATATTGCTGCCATGTAATTGCAAGATAAGTGTCTAGTTATTGCGAGAAAAGCATCCGTTTAGTACGAGCAACGCGTGCTCTGTTACTACCCTCCATAATGCCTTCCTTTTAGTAACGAGATGTTTCTCATAGCAACAAGATCCTTTCGTCTATAATAATGAGATGCTTTGTTTATAATATCCGGGCTTTTCACGTCGTAAGGAGGTTTCTTTTCTTTTTACAACAAGATGTTTTTTTCCCACATAACGAGACGCTCACGGGGATTTGATTTATTTTTTATTATTTTCTATTCTGCTTTTGCGTGTAGGACCAGACCTAAACAACCAGGAGAAGATTCAGGCCTGAGGCCAATATATATCCATCCACCCATCTTCAACCGCTTACTCCTTTTAAGGGTCACGCGGAACCTAGAGTCTATCCCAGGAGGCATCGGGCACAAGGCGGGGTACACCCTGGACAGAGTGCCAGTCCATCGCAGGGCACAATCACATACACACACACACACACACACATTCATACACTACGGACACTTTAGACACGTGAGGCCAATAGTTTCAACTTAAATAAAAACATATCATAAATGACATGTTTAAGAATGTTAGCTCTAAGCATTTAAAATAATAAAAAAAAAACCCAAAACACCACGATGCAGCCTTTTTAGAATGTGTTCCCGTTATTCCCGGCCGGAAAAGTCCGTTTCAGATCGGTGCGCAAGATCCCTCGACTCTCTAGACACTTTGATTACGAAGCCTGACGTATAAAAGGTCTTTAGTTATGACTTCTACACTCTTGAAGAGTTTTTAACTCGCCGTTACACGTGTGACAGATGAAGAAAAACGCTGTTGATTGGCTGTCCGGAGCCTTCAGAAAAGCCCCAGATTAACAGCGTCCATGTAATTCACAGGAGCATGATTGAGATTACTTTTGAGACATGGGAGCGTGTGCATTATTGATACGCTTTGCCTATGACAAAGAAATCTATATTCTCCTTCCATCATAGCCGCCCCCCTGAACGACACTGTCAGAAGCTATATGCTTCAGCGGGGGGAAGGAAAAGCCCTCTATACTTCACTGCACGCAGCCTGATGCTACCGAACACCATACTAATAGCGCTCCTTCCCATCAAAGCTACATAATACAGCTCTCACTGTAGCCCGAGGAAGACTTTCCCTCCGCATTCGGTCTTCCTTCTGCTTTTGTACGAAGCCGAGCGAGGTAATGTACTGTGCAAGTCAGTCTCCAGCACTACTCTCCCTGGGCAAGGTCAGGCTCTGAATAACAGCACATCCACACTGTTCATTAGCTTCCTTCAGGAGAGGTTCCATCTCCGCTGCCACGCACGTCAAGAGTTCGGCCTCGCAAAAACATATCCAGCTTAAACGCCAACAAGACGAAAAGCGCGGCCGCGTGCGACGTGTTGACGACTTTCTGCGTCCTAACGCTCGTCGAATCAGCTCTTACACGCTTTGGTAACTCGCTTTAGAAAAGATGATAAAACAGAGAGCGCACCAGAGGCCTCATTTATCAGCGTCGTGATTAAACGGTTCGAAATTGTTCCTCGTACAAAAGTCTCACACGCACGATATAATAAACAAACGACAACAAACAGCTCGTTTAAAGAGACACACACATTTAACCGTATATGGTGTGTTTAGAATTTACAAAAAAAAACATCGTAAAAACTCTTGGAGGCTGCGATTTGATTGGCTCGTCGTACGTCTATGAAATACTTTGACACGATGGGATTTTCAAGATAGTAAGATAAATCAATGTTTTACTTTTAAAATGATGCCGTGGAATTTATATTTTGCTATTAGGGGCGGCTGTGTCTCAGTTGGTAGAGCGGGTTGTCCACTAATCCACTAATCGTAGGGTTGGTGGTTGGAATCCCGGCCCGGGTGATCCCATGCCGAAGTGTCCTTGGGCAAGACACTGAACCCTAAGTTGCCCCCGATGGCAAGCTAGCACCTTGCATGCAGCTCTGCTACCATTGGTGTGTGAGTGTGTCTCATTTGTAAGTCGCTTTGGATAAAAGCGTCTGCTAAATGAATAAATGTAAATGCTATTTCACAAAAGGTAGCCGCATACAGACACGGTTTTACAATCAATCATCGGCAGGTGGTTCGAGGGGAAATCTTGTTCGTTTCGGTTAAATGTAGACGCTAAAAAAAAAAAAAAAAAACCTGCCGTTTCCCTCAAAAGCGGCGATAACCGAACAACCCCAAAAGCTCTCTTGGTGTCATTCCTGATAAAAAAAAAATACTTAATACGTGTCTAATGTTTGCAAACACGCACTGACGAGTTTTATTTCACCGTAATAAACTTAAAACCAGACATTATTTAGCCTGACTGAAAGAAAACGATCACGTGACGTCGGACCCGTCGAAGACTAACCGTCCACCTTTATCCCGATCTTCCAGAGAAGAGAGACCGAGAAGACGAGATATGTCTCTCAGAAAAGCGGTGCTCGTGTTTGTACTGTAATTGACAGAGAAACTTAATTGTTTCCTAAGATCGATGCGAGGTCAAAAGCACAGAGGGTCAAACAGACCTGGAGTGTCGGTGTAAGAGGACGTGAAATCGATGCACCGATCGATTTCATTACCAATCAACTCCCTCCTTTGGGGTTTAAGCAGTGCTTGCTGTAGCAATATGGTTTGAAGCAGATTAGCTTAATGATTAGCAGAGAGGAGTAAGGGGCTGTGAGGGGTCTGAATCACAAAGCATTCTGTCAGAGAAGCAGCAAAACCTGTGTGTGTGTGTGTGTGTGTGTGTGTGTGTGTGTGTGTTGCCTTCCTGCTCATCCATCATTATCACCCACTACATCAGTCCATTAGTCGCACCACACAAATTAATGACATTCTGAGTGGCTGTGATAAATGTCGCATGAGAGGACACAGAGGCTCTGATCTGCTAGATCCCTCTTCTCTCGCTCCTTCATCTTTCTCTCTGTCCAACATCTGGGGAAGCAAGTCCACAGTCTGTCCCGGTCTTTGAGGCTGAGCAGGAGCACCGGAGTCTTAATGACCAGGTTATTATCTGCGAGATGGTCACTCTGCAGGCAAACGGACAAGCGCCAGCAGACAGTTCTTCAGATAACCGGCCCACTGCTGGAGCCAAATTGTGCCAAAAAAAAAAAACACACGACAAAAGGAACGAGAAAGAGAGATGGAGAGAAAGACGGTGGGGGTACAAGAAAGGCTTATTGGTATGCGCTGCCATTTCCTGCATTTCGTTGATGAGGCAGAACTCATCTTAACAAGCAAGAAGGGAGTGATCAGGAGCCATTGAGGAAAGAGAGACGGGGGAGGGAGGCAGGGACGGCGCAAGCGAAGGCCATTTTCTCAATCACTCGCTCATTCCTGATTCCCAGCAGCCCTAGGGAGAGCGAACGGAGGTCGCAGAGGTAATCAGATCTGAAAAGTCTGTGAATGAATGAAGAGCTCTCTGGTTCTCACCCTTTCCTTCTCACTTTCCATCTTTTTTTTTTAAACATGTGTCTGGTCTGTGGACAGAAGAGTGTGTTCAGGCATTCCTCTAATCCGGACATGAGGAGTCCTGGGCGAGGATCTCAGCCAGATAGAAGTGTAGGAGAGAATAACTTTCCATGGAGAGCTGGAATTCTCCACTACCCTCCAGCAGGCTGTACCTAATGAGTCATGAGGGTCTAAATGACACTCTCTAGTGGATGAAGTCCTGTGGAAGGTGTTGACTTTGATCACGGCTCACTGTTTAGTCACAATGCTGCCACTGAGTGGCTGGGGACGACAAGGAATAGGGGAGGAGTCATGAACGTTAGCGGATCTGCGCCTGAGAAGAGTTAGAATAGGAGTCAGAAAAGATCTTAGGGAACTTTAGTAGATTTGAATTCTAGCCCTGATCAACATGGTGTCATATTGAGCATTCTCTGGCTTCTTGATTAGGAAATAGTTAATAAACACTGTAATATAATATGCAATAGTCTGGTCTAGCTCGAGAGGATTGGACCAATGCTTGCTTCTCTACATCAAAGAACTCCCACAGGGTCTAGAAGCAAAGGGCAGGCCGAAGTCAGTTCATCAAGGAGCCCCTGAAAATTATCATTATTATTATTATTTTTAAACCAGCCCTCTCTCATACTTTAACACCAAGCCTTTCGCCCCTTCTTGTTCTCACATCTGTTCATCCCATCCCTGTCTCCATTTCCTCCAGATGTGCGCCTCGTGTCAGGTCCGTTTTAGGCCCAGTGTCCATCCAGCAATACGTGACTTGAACCGAGCTCTGGTTTTAGCGTAATGAAAGAAGGAGGCTCCTGAATGTTTTATAGGCTGCCGTGTGTCCAAAGTGGAAAATCAAAGGCAGCTGGCAGCAGGAGTGTTCCCCTCTTTTCCTGTCTCTCTCTCTCTCTCTCACTCTCTCCCAGTCCCCTGCTGTGCTGGAATCCCTCCCAGGTCCATCTGGGTTGTAGGTGTAAAGGGGCATCCGGCTCATAGCTTAAAGTGCTACCTCAACAGATGGCTACAGCAAAGAAGAAAGAGGAAATAAAGGGGGTGGTGGTGGTGGTGGTGGGGGGGGGGGAAATAAATAAATAAATAAATAAAACCATCGGCATCCCAGACATCCTAACTGAAGCGCCGGCTCGAGGTTTACAAAATAGTAATAACAGTCATCATGATGAGGATGATGGTAGCAAATTAGCAAGTCAAATAAGCAATGAGGCTGCAAGCAGGTGATGCTTCTGAGCCTGCTTTGATCTATCTAGCGGAGAAAGAGTTTTCAGCTCTGAAATGAACACTGAAGGCGGGGGCAGGAAGGCACCAAAGTCTTCTCAACCATGTTCCAAACTAAGCTGTTCTTACTTCACTCCTACGTCTCTTTCATTTAAAAACCGAGCCAGCGAAATGTCACCAAGACGAGAGAAGAACCACTGTTGTCGTGTACATGAACCAAATGGCCTCTATTAAATGCAGCATTCTGAAATACGGTCTCTTCTTTATCCACTCACTCCTTTTTGGGGTTTTTTTTTTTCGCCTGCCCTGAGGTTACTCATCTGGTAATAATGATGCACGCAATTTCCTGGCAGGCTCGTCTCGGAGACAGGCATGCGACGGATGGCACGAACAGTGCCGGGAGGGGGAAAGTGCCAGAGATAAGACGTGTAACCAGGACCCTGGCTTTGGTGCTCCCTAGTGATGAAGGCATCTGATACTTGATCATACAAAAAAATTGATTGCACTGTCTGGTTCTCATGAAGCTGAAGCCAGATACTGTGTCTTTCCACAAGATCTGAACAGGCGGTGTGTGACGGGGTTGGAGGGGGAAGAAAGAGGGAGAGGACAAGACATGAATGTGTGTGTGTGTGTGTGTGTCAAGAACAGGGATTCTGCTCTTGATACCCAAAGCCCACAGGTCCTGCCCTCACTGAGCCATCGCCATGTTGTCTCAGAGGGGCCAAAGGCAGACATCAGTCGCTTGCTGGTACACATATATAGTACCCGGGGGAAGACAGAGAAAGCATGAGGGAGGGAGAGAGAGAGAGGGAGAGAGTCTGGAACAGTGTGTCCAGTCTCCTACTGCTTTCTGCTCTGTGGTCCTGTCAATCAAACAACTCTACATCTGCAGCAGTGGGCAGGAGTTCTTTGGAGCCCTGCTTTCTGCCTCAGCTATCTTCGGGCATCACTGTACCCCCACAACCAGGTTCTGCTCTTTAAAGTCCACATGCATACGGACATTTCTGGGGACACCGTTTTTAAAAACCATACGAACGACGTTTCTGAAAATATCTCCATCCACACCACACGTAAACACACCAGCTCAGTAACAGGAGGTCATGACCTGCTCCAGTTTGAGTCATCCAAATCTGTGCTTTCATGTGGGCAGGAGGTCATAGTGCAGGCGGAATGTACCGTATACGTGTGGACATGTCTAAACAAACCAGTCGTCTACGTAGCCTTTTTTTTTTCATGATTCTGTTAATCTCCACGTCTTTCAGCTTCTATTCGCCGGCGAGAAGCTCGTAAACGCAGACCGCTCCTTCAGCCGAGTGGGAAGAAACATGATCGTGGACGTGTAATAAAGGGGAACACTGAGAACTTGGTCTCCTCGTTGTGCTTTGCACTAGAAAGCCAGACTCAGTGTTCCACGCCTCCTGAAGAGCCTTGGGTAGGACGTATGGAATTGCAGAGAGGGGACGAGAGGCAACGCGGTGTGACTGCGTGACGAAGCTCAGTCATAAACAGCGAACAGGAGAGACGGGAACCTTGTGACCTGATTACTCCATCTGTGTACGTCCCTCACAGAACTAAATCTCCCAAAGAGAGCTCTCTAATCGCGTTCCGCATAAACTCGTCCAGGGTGTCCGCGCGGCCCTGAGAGATCAGCTGTGTGACGCAGGACCAAGGCTGGTCATTACAAGGATCGCAAAAGCGATAATCCATCTTTAATGAAGTCAGCTGCTGCCAAGTCTATCAGATCATCTCTCTCTCTCTCGCTCTACGCCAACGAAAGCACAAGGCTTTACAAAAAGGGCAGTGGGAACAGGTTTCCGCCTTGTTTCCGTATACACTAGACCACACTCGCACACAATCTCACGCTTCCTGGACAGCGCATACACATCACTACGCCTGAGATCTGTATCTTACATCCGCACGCCATTAGGGCTTCGGCAAACGGAATATTAATCCAGGTGCAAAAACCAAGAACACTTACCATTTTATTATTGATTTCGTGGAAATGAATTTCACAGACTTTCTCGACGACGTCTTCGTTCTCAAAAGTCACGAAGCCAAAGCCTGCAGAGAAACAGAAGACAAGACAGAAAAAGACCGAATGAATAAACGTGTTGGTTAACGTTTATTATTACTATTATCATTATTTAAAAAGTTCAGTATCGGTATAAAATTAAGTATCAGATGAAAACGATGACAGCCTTAAACATCCGCGTGGTGCCTTTCCTCACCAAACAGACGATGTGTTCTTGAAACCAGGCCAATGATGAAATCTCTGACATTATTAGACACGGTGGAGAGGCTCCTCCACACAAAGAGGGAGATGGGAAAATAGCACAAAGCCTGCTTAATGAGATTCACGGAAACCCGCTCTCCAGCATCTGAATTTCATTAAATGCATTTTGTGTTCCCGTCATTGAAATTTCACTGTATAACAAGCTCTCGTTTTTATGCTAATACGGGAGCCGCCAATATCTGAAATGTGTCACTGACCATGGGATTCTTTCTCCTTCGTATTTATTAAATAAAAGCTTAACCCTCTCTCTCCTACTGGCCTTAAAAAAAAAAAAAAAAAAAGAAAAGAAAGAAAAGACGAAGAGCTGCCGGAATTCATCAGGCATCTGCGATCCTCTTTTGCATTAGACTCTGATGGCGATGCACAAAAAGCAATTTTCTATCTGTATGGCTGAGCCTCAAAAGGGGAAATTACTTGCCATTGCCAAGTGTTAAAAGGGGGCTTACTGTGGGAACACAAAAGAAAACAAGCTGCGATGAATGGCAAAACCGCTGCTTTGCTGTCTGTTTATTCCGGTTGAAATGTTCGGTAGTACCTGCTATCGCACATGCTCACGAGTGCCGCTCTCTCTCTCTCTCTCACACACACACACACACACACACACACACTTCATCATCATGAGCATCATCTCTATATTCAAGAGCAGCTGTGTTATAGAGACAAGTGACACGCACAAAAGGAAGCCACATGAAAAGAGAGTCTAAGCGCAGGCTTCTGCTGACAGATGGATGCGTTCGCATTACAGCATACAAGCAACGCGTAGGCCTCTCTACATTAAATACATCATACGTGTCATAATACAAGTTGTTCTCCTCCACCGTGCAAGCGTTTCACATTACCGTATCTCCTCAATCAATCACGCAGGTTAGCCGAGATCTGACGAACACAAAGCTTCCGACACGCCTCGTTTCTCCAAACGAGGCCCCTTTTAAAACGCTCGATCCGCAGGGCTCCCCCCCACCCCACCCCCACGTCAAATCCTAATCTGAGCGAACAGATAAAACAGGAAACCGCAGCGGCTGAGATCAACACTCTAAGCTAACCTCTAGCCCGCGGACCTCAACGGCCCCCAGGAGGAGAGATAAGTGGGGTCAGAGGTCAAGTGCAGCAGATAGATAGGGACGACCGAGGGCTGTGGACTCTGCAACACACACACACACACACCGCAGATAAGGAAAGATAAAGAGACAGCACTGCTGATAAGAAGGTAAATAAATGAGGACGCAACCGTGTGGGTTCTAAGGACTGAATGCACAGATTATGCACGCTACGATACAAACGGTCACTTCCTGATAGCCCCGCCCCTTCCACAATCTTCCACGCTCTCCACTGGACTCAGGACGAACTCGTAAATCAGAGTATGTTAGACTCGGCTAGTGTTAGACGAGTATATAGTCAACATGGAGGATCTATATTTAACAAGCTGAGGCGGATTTATTTATTTATTTAGTTATTTGTTTTACCTTGTCTAACTCTGTAGCAAGTAATGAACTGAAATGAACAGATATTTATTTGTGATTGAAAAAGTATTTTCCCAAACCTCATTCTAGAGAATTAAGCCCCGCTGCAGCAAGCCACAGACGGAATAAACGCGCGGAAATATTCACAGTGTTGGCGGTGCGAGTGTGTGGTGTGTGTTAGAATCGTTCCATCATCCCAGAGGAGAGGAGGATTGGCTCGTGGCAAGCTCATGAGGACGCGTCGCGGGCTGTCTGCTTTCACACGGTGTCGCACCTTGCTGAGACGACGCACGTAGGTGCTGTAGAAGGCTGCTATTGACGTCAGAGTGCGAGGACGGAATCACTCTTTCCCTCTGTCTTACGCAAGCCCCGCGTAGCGCGACGTTGGTCTGGAGGAAATAAAGCTCGATTCAGACGCTCGTAAAGCATCCAGCACTCATCAACTCGCCCGTCCTACCGCTTCACTCACCCCCTTCCCTTTTTCCTTCGCCTCTCCATGCAGCTTCAAGTTGTTCACCTCCCTTCATCTTTTCCTCTCATTATTTACCGTTAAGCAAGGAAATTGGACCTAGCAATGGGAGCTGTAATCGGTGAAATAAAAGCTCTCGCTCTGACCGGGAACTACTTTCGCAAACTCCTTCTTAGAGAAGGGGGGAAAAAAGGGAACTAATTGGGCTACAGAGAGGAATAAGCAAGGTATATGAGCAATGAGGCTCGGAAAGTAGCAGCAGCTCTCCTGCAAGTAATTGCCTCCTTTGAAATACACCTCCGGTCTCGCAGGTGTGACATAACGGCGGGTTCAGACAAGAGCAGCCAGCGGAGATATTTTTCACACCACGGTCTCGCTTCTGGAGGGTGTGTGAGGTTTCGGGAAGGGCAGGATTTAGGAGAAAGTAGTGGACTGGTGAACGTGTCCGAGAAAGTGTAAGGACGACCTTGCAAGTGCCACTTCTGATATCTGACAAATCAGTCGTCAAGAGCCAGGCGTCAATGGTGAAGACAGGGGGAGGGCGACACATTGTAAGAGAGGGGTTAGCACACATTTGGCCTCACCAGAGAGTCACTTGTACAGTCAGCTTCAGGGCCATCATGTAGTACCACTGCTGACCCAAGAGGGGCAGCGCAGAGACGATAACCCCTCAAACACAGGGTAATCAGGTTTACCAAGTACAAGTTAGAGATCCAAACGGACCAACATGCCTTGCATACACATGCAACATTTCAGCACGGTATTCTCACATGTACCCACTAACCCTGCTGTGGCAGATGTTGAGGGATCCAGCGAACACGGAGCCTGACGTCTCTGTTACGGTTATGGATGGTGAGCATTGCTGCTGGAACAGATGGGGGAATAAGCCACACAATGCACCACATATGCTTTTGCTTACTTTCTGTCTTTTCATCCTTGGACCGCACACATGCTAGCATGCAGGAGGGCATCTAGTTTTGCAGCGTTTGGTTGGAGGGGGGGACGGGGGGACGGGACGACTCGACACATCTTGTCCAGTTTAATGACTGACCACGATAGTGCGGTCGCCCACTTTGCTCCCTGAGCCGTCCCTCATACCTTCCCCATGCCCCCCCCCCCCCCCCCCCCGAGAACAAAAGATGGTAGACGCACCTGCCTCCCTCGTGTTATTAAGAAACGGCCGTACCACTTCCCGTCCTGCCCCTCCCTCGGGACTGGCAGCGACACCTTTCGCTTTCTCTTCCACGCTCTGTGACTTTCTCTCAACCTTAAACAATTGGCTTTTACGGCAACGCACAGATTTCGCAATCGCACGCCCGATAATAGGCGTTATCGTCAGTCGGTCGGCAGTCGCGGATGACCGAGTTGAATCTCACACTTATTAGCTGGGCGCTAGCAGCCCGTGTCTCCACACACCACAGCACATCTGTCTCCCTCTCTCTCGGCCAGAGTCTCTAACGTTTGAATCCCATTCTCACTTCAGAGCAACACGAAAAAAGAAAAAAAACAACCCATTTAAATGCTAAATTGATGAAACGCCAAGTGACCTTTCCTTAAAAAATGAGTTTAAGGTATGTAAGGCAGAGCGAAACAAGAGACTTCCACAGAGGCCCTAATTTCCACAAGTCGACGGAGGAAAAGTGCGAAGGGAGAAAGTTAGCGTGGTTAAAACGCTCAAACTGTCAGCCTCTGTCTGAAAGCTTCGACTCAGACATCTTTCCTTTGGGGACTTATAAATTAGCGTAAACGCTTCTGTGCGCTAATGTCCTTTTACAGTTCTTTCAAAGCATTTACACAAGCGCATGACTGAGACCGTCGGGATGATGATCACGCCGAAGACGGGTTTAACTTCTGTCAGACCGAGGAGCGTGCACATGATTCGCACTCACGGCACATACACACACCTTTTTAAACACAGAGACACTCGTGACGATTGGCGGGACATGAACAGACTCACGCTTCAGCCTGCGCTACGGCAAGAAAACATCTCGAGGCAGATCAAAAGACATGCACGGATGTTATATTTATGCCACAGATACACAGTTTGTGTTTGTGGGGCGGTTGGAGCGGGTTGTCCACTAACCGTAGGGTTGGAGGTTCGATTACCGAAGTGTCCTTGGGCAAGACACTGAACCACAAGTTGCCCCCGATGGGGGGATAGCTTCATTACATTACATTTATTCATTTAGCAGACGCTTTTATCCAAAGCGACTTACAAATGAGACACACTCACACACCAATGGTAGCAGAGCTGCATGCAAGGTGCTAGCTTGCCATCGGGGGCAACTTAGGGTTCAGTGTCTTGCCCAAGGACACTTCGGCATGGGATCACCCGGGCCGGGATTCGAACCACCAACCCTACGATTAGTGGATTAGTGGACAACCCGCTCTACAGACTGAGACACAGCCGCCCTGTGCATGGCAGTTAGCGCCTTGCATGGCAGCTCTGCTACCATTGGTGTGTGAGTGTGTGAATGGGTGAATGAGCGCTATACAACTGCGCCATTTACCATTTACAGTTTGTCCCAAATTACTGCACGGCCGTGGACATAATACACTAGCGCAAGCTAACAAGAGACTTATGAGACAGAAGATACTACGGATGTTCATTTTTTTCTACAAAACAACCGACAGCGTCCGGACGGAAAGAAGGTTTGTTTAACGGACCTCTGTGGAACGGAGGTCCGAACACGTCCTGTTTCTCTGCTCAGGTTGTGCACCGCACTTCACTTGTTCACATCATCCACTACGCATGTGTCTCTGAACGGAAACAGTAGACTAACTGCCACGTGTTCGGCTCCATCGGCGCGCGGTGTGAACTCTGGCTCCGACAGTTCCTCAGCCTCAGCTACATCAATCCAGTTCATAACGTGGTCTCAACTGGAGACGTGCACTGGACTGGTCTTTAAATCCCGCTCACATGTTTAATATTTCTGCAGTGCATGTGTGGCTGCTTAGAACACTCGAAGACACATTCAGAATAATGTACATCCATACATCACACACACACACAATATATACACATATATATATATATATATAAATGCCTGGAAAGACAAAGACACGCGGGCTTGTGTGTTTATTTTGGTCGCGAGAATGTGTGTCCTCTGCTGATCATATCTCCTCCTAAAATCATACATCAGCATGTCCCCATTCCAAAGCCTGCTGACTCACACATATTCGCCCTCAGGCTACTCTCACTAGCAACATGAGCCCAGGTACACACACACACACACACACACAGAGGAGAGTCTGCACACCGCGGATGCATGACAGAAGTGGCACTCCTCAGTGAGACGGAGGTCTACAGTCTTGCAGATGCAGGAGAAAGTGACACGTTTGATTAATAGCAACATTAAATGTTAAAACTAACGGGAATAGGAAGGTAAAAAAAAAAAATCCCTCATTCCCACTACAAAGACATCGTGCAAAACAACTTGTAGAACAAAACAAATCACTCCCTCCAAATCGCTAATGATCTCTGCCCTACTTCCCCCTCCGTGGTAAAGCCGAGCGGCTAATGAGCGAGCGCTGAAGCAGCAGCAGAAGCGGTTGCAGGGGGGGGAGAGAGGTAGAGAGGCGGAACAGCCCCAAGAGAACAATCCCTCCCCCTGCAGGGGTAAAGCACTCTTCTGTTTGACCTCTGACCCCAGCTCTGTCTGTCTCGCTCTCTCATTCTCTCTGGTCCATTCTCGTCTCACCGGACCACTACTGCCCGGAGCTTCAGTTTATTACCCTGTACCCGCCTATCTTCTCAGCCAATCAGACAGAAGTGTGCATGTGACACGCCTCAGCGTAGACCAGCGAGGATCGGGGCACAGGGGGGTGCTACACTGACCTGCCCTGCTCACACAAGAGCGTTTAAAAGAGAAGCAAGTGGAGGAGGATCTTCATGAGCAAACCAGTTACAGTGTGTATGTGTAGAATAAATAATTAAAGGAAGGATAATTTGGCAGCGAACAAAGGAAGAACAAACAGCACAGAACGCTCCATTTGCACCAAAACGTTGAGTAGAAGAGGAAGGAGACCAATTAACTGCTGCGTGTGAAATTTTGAGGTACATCAGCAGCACCGGCCCGTGCTCGTAATGTTCTAGTCAAGTGAGAGAACACCGTGCAGCCAACAATAGCTAAACGTATCTAAACACACACACACACACACCCATGTGAGTGATGAAAGGTTTAATCTGATAACGAATAAATATCAGAGTGCTGATTACAGCGCGTCTCTGCGAGTCCTTTTTAAGTGTCAGTGAAATAAATCTTTACAAAAGTTGATCTAACTGGAGAGGAAAATGCCCTCTGCATTAACCCGCCGATAATCTGATCTGGAATCAGACTGGATTATTCGTGTTCGAGTAAACGCTTGCCTTGCGACACTCCTGTGTGTATTAGCGCTCAAACTTTCGCTTCTTACTCGGACTGAATTTCTGCGTCACGTGCGAGTGGTTCACGTTCAAACAAACGCGTGTGCCAAATGAATAACCGAATGAACGAACATGCGAGTGCAAACCTGGCTTTGTGGAAAGAGACGGGTTCAGTCAGCTGTCTCATCTCTGTGTGTGAGTGTGTGTGAGAGAGAGAAACAGAGAGAGACGGAGAGACAGAGACACAGAGAGAGAGAGAGAGAGGGAGAGACAGAGAGAGACACAGAGAGAGAGAGAGAGAGAGAGAGAGAGAGAGAGAGAGAGAGAGAGAGAGAGAGAGAGAGAGAGAGAGACAGAGAGAGAGACACAGAGAGAGAGAGACACAGAGAGAGAGAGGGAGAGACACAGAGAGAGAGAGAGAGGGAGAGACACAGAGAGAGAGAGACAGGGAACTGCAGGCTTTCGTCACCTTTAAATAAGAGAGGGCGAGTAAGTGAGTAAGTGAGTAAGTAAGGGCGCAGCAGATGCACTCCTGACAGCTCCGCCTTACAGAATAAAACCAGTGCACGTGAGTGTGTGGCGTTTACAGTACAGGGAGGAATCCGTATCATCCCCCCCCCCCCCC
>JAFFST010053359.1:474749-477249 GCA_022414735.1 Noturus placidus
TTTCGCGCCATTAAGTAAGCCCAGGAACCCTGGGGAGAAACCTCGTTTCTGCAACCTAATTCTTTTGGTCACTACCTACAGCGTGTGTCCTTAGGTGAGAACTTTGTCCACAAACTTGCTCCTGCTTCACCACCACAAGACTGCAACACTGCTGATGCTGGCCCAATCTTTTTCTATCACTTGTGAATAAGATCCCACGGTATGTAAACTCTTGTGACGAAGAGAGAGTTGAGCCAGAAGGCAAAACTCTCGATCTACCGGGCAATTTTCGTTCCTACCCTCACTTATGGTCATGAAGGTTGGGTAATGACCGAAAGAACTAGATCGCGGGTACAAGCGGCCGAAATGGGTTTTCTCAGGAGGGTGGCCGGCCTCTCCCTTAGGGATAGGGTGAGAAGCTTGGCTATCCGAGAGGAACTCAGAGGCGAGCCGCTGCTCCTTTGCGTTGAAAGGAGTCAGTTGAGGTGGTCCGGGTACCTGGTAAGGATGCCCTCTGGGCGCCTCCCTAGGGAGGTATTCCAGGCACATCCAACTGGGAGGAGACCTCGGGAAGACCCAGGACTAGGTGGAAAGACTATTTCCACACTGACCTGGGAACGCCTCGGGATCCCCCAGTCAGAGCTGGTTAATGTTACTCAGGAAAAGGAAGTTTGGGGTTCCTTGATGGAGCTGCTACCCCCGCGACCCGATTACGGATAAGCGGTTGAGGATGGATGGTATGTAAACTCCTCCACCAGTGGCAAGGACTCCCCTCTCACCTGAAACGAGTGGCCCGCTCTTTTCCAGCTGAGAACCGTGGCCCCCGGACATGGAGGTGATGCTTTAATCTCAGCAGTTAGACGCGTTTGATTGCTTTTATATATATATATTTTAAAAAAGCAATCAAATTCCAGAAACCTTTCCAACTTGAGCTTGATACGGGGTGGGTGTTGCGCCTTACTGGCATGATTTCTGAGCAACAATGTTGCCAAAGCCAAGAAAAGAAAATATATCATTATACAGCTCGGCGAGAAGTAAGCAAATAATATAACACTCAGCCAGCCTTCATGGTTCGGGCTCTCCAACAGCTCAGTGGCTCTGAAATCGGCCAAATTACAACCCACCTGAAACAAAACTACAGCGCTGATTGGAACTCAAACAACATTACAAAGTAAAATGAAACGATGGCTGGCCATAGAGAGTCGGCGCACCACGGACGCGCGGAAGCTGATGAAACACCGAGAAGCACTCTGATGAAGAGTACGGACTCCGGCAGAGCCTAGAAAACATGTCAAAAGAGCAAAGACCGGACCGGCGGTGTGAAACAAAAGAAACACATGCATTTCTATTTATTTATTTATTTTTTTTTGCGAAGTATCTGTCCGCATTTCCCGCCAGTAAGCTAGCACTCTGGATTTTGTATATGTCGACTAACAAACACCTGAAATTGGCGAGGGACAGAGGAAAAGAGGAAGGCGGCGCCAATTATGCTCTCCTGGGTCACGGATGGATGTGGCATTGTCAGGATTCACACTCCCAATGATGCGACAAACAACAGAGCTGCACCATTGAAAAACACAAAATAAGCCATAAATCCCAGCACTTCTCTAAATATTGAGAGATTACCGTACCAATTAGGGGGAAAACAAGAAGTGCTGTACATTGCGTTTCTCCCGGAATAGGGACAGTAGATGGTCACGTGGAATGCATGGAAGATTAAGTGTGTACACAACACAGCAATTTAGCCAATACAGTAATGCTGTATTTTCGAGATATGGGAGATGATCCGTTAAAACTTCAGGCTAGATAGCGAAAGGATCCGAGTTCAAATCCCATGACTACCAGAGAGAAATTGTGGGTCCTTGAGCAAGACCATGAACTCTGCTCAGATCTTCAGATAAAATTAATTAATTAATTATTAGTGGTGGGCCACATGGTGGATAGGCCGGCTGTGTCTCAGTCGGTAGAGCGGGTTGTCCACTAAAACACTAATCGTAGGGTTGGTGGTTGGAATCCCGGCCCGGGTGATCCCATGCCGAAGTGTCCTTGGGCAAGACACTGAACCCTAAGTTGCCCCCGATGGCAAGCTAGCACCTTGCATGCAGCTCTGCTCCCATTGGTGTGTGAGTGTGTCTCATTTGTAAGTCGCTTTGGATAAAAGCGTCCGCTAAATGAATAAATGTAAATATAAATGGATTAGTGGTTAGCATGTTCGCCTCACACCTCGGGGTCCAGGTGTGGACCATGTGTGTGCGGAGCTTGCATGTTCTCTCCGTGCGTCGGGGGTTTCCTCCGGGTACTCCGGTTTCCTCCCCCAGTCCAAACACATGCATGGTAGACTGATTGGAGCGTCTAAAGTGTCCGTAGTGTATGTGATTGTGCCCTGCGATGGACTGGGACCAGGTTCCATAGGCTCCAGGTTCCCCGTGACCCTGCTAAAGGAATAAGCGGTAGAGGATGGATGGATGGATGGATGGATTATTCGTGGTTAAAATGTTCCATCTTTCAGCTGGAAACATGA
>JAFFST010053359.1:504825-519431 GCA_022414735.1 Noturus placidus
CACACATACACACTTCTCTCACTACGTCTGGAGAAAAAAGGGACGGAGTGTGCTGATAATTAATCGGCAGCTCATTCTTGAGGTTTTGTTAACGTGCGTGTTGAATAGCACGGGAAACTCTGGGCCTTCAAAACAAGAGCGAAGAGCGCGAGACTGCAGAGACGGAGACAACTCCAACCCTGACAACCCCACCGC
Organism: Noturus placidus; assembly: GCA_022414735.1. Taxonomy (NCBI): domain Eukaryota; kingdom Metazoa; phylum Chordata; class Actinopteri; order Siluriformes; family Ictaluridae; genus Noturus; species Noturus placidus. Next base: position 505,021 of record JAFFST010053359.1, read on the forward strand.
ATTGTCTCTCATTCTCTCGTCTCTCCAAAACCAATCTTTTTCCCGCAGACAATGGCGTCATGTCTGTGAGAAATGGCGCGATTCAGCTCCTCTTTTTCAGCATTCAGGAGCTTTAATGAAACTGGAATGTGTTCAGGCTTCTAATGAATGGCTCTGTTCTAGTGGCGCGACTCGCCGTTCTCCCGCTGGAGCCTGCCGAATTATGCTTTTTAACCATTGTGTGTGTGTGTGTGTGTGTGGTACGTTGTTGGTTTACTAAAGTGCACCCCTGTCCACGCTGAATTCGTATTAAACTCAATCATCGCGGGCTTTTAAACTAATAATCGACACAAAAGTCTGCGCTGAACGGAAAAGAAAAGAACAAACCCGCCGTTAACAAGCTGCATTTCCTGCGCGTTTGTGATGCTAAGCAAATTGCGACTGGTCTTCAAAAGCGCGTGTGTGCGTACATGTGACTGTGTGTGTGTATGTGTGTGTGTACATGTGACTGTGTGTGTGTGCGTACATGTGACTGTGTGTGTGTGTGTGTGTGTACATGTGACTGTGTGGGGCAAATAAACATGCTGATTGGTATTCTTGAATATGTTCAATGCTAATGAACCCCAACAGAGTATTTGGGGATGTATGTGTGTGTGTGTGTGTGTGTGTGTGTGTGTATGTGGTGTGTGTGTGTGTGTATGGTCCAAGTACATCCAATGAAGTTGATGGCTGAAGCATAATTTTACTTATTTTTCACTTCCTGATCAAGTTTCACACACACACACACACACACACACACACTCAAGATGATGAACCACTATGAAATCCAGACTTGAGAAGCTCATTCATTCTCTGACCTCAAGAATTCCTGCCACTTATGATGTTGCCATGGCAACGATCCCACCATGAAGACTAACGACCCGAGTGCAAGGAGACTGTGTGTGTGTGTGTGTGTGTGTGTGTGTGTGTGTGTGTGCGAGCACAGAAACAGCTGGGTCTCTCTCTCATTTACACTTAAATATGCTCAGGGTGAGGGCATTGGTGTCAAACCTTTATATGCCCACACGCGCGCACACACACACACACACACACACAATATCACTGCTACAAACAAGTACAAACCATCCAATCCAAGCTTTTATTTAAATCACATGACCTATTCCACTGATTCACACGAATAACCAGCACTACAGTACAGCAGGGTGACCGTTGAAGAAAGAAAACTACATGGGTTAGAAAAAAGGTTATAATATTTGTTCTACTATTTAATGATGTCACAGAACTCGTCTCGGACTCGGAACTCGGCCTCGATCGCAAAATCCTGGAGGAACTGATAAACATATAACCTTAAGTGACTTAACTGCATGTCCGGAGTCCCCCATCTCGCTGGCCTTCAACGTCCATCAGCGTCTTTTTTAAATCAATGTATTAGAGTAAATTTTAACCCAAGTTTCATCGCCGCAAGACGCGAGTCTCGCCGCCGCGAGACACGAGTCTCGGCACAGTGAGACACGAGTCTCGGCACAGTGAGACACGAGTCTCGCCGCCGTGAGACGCGAGTCTCGGCACAGTGAGACACGAGTCTCGGCGCCATGAGACACGAGTCTCGGCGCCGTGAGACGCGAGTCTCGGCACAGTGAGATACGAGTCTCGTCGCCGTGAGACGTGAGTCTCGTCGCCGTGAGACACGAGTCTCGGCGCCGTGAGACACGAGTCTCGGCGCCGTGAGACACGAGTCTCGGCGCCGTGAGACACGAGTCTCGGCGCCGTGAGATACGAGTCTCGGCGCCGTGAGATACGAGTCTCGGCACAGTGAGATACGAGTCTCGGCACAGTGAGATACGAGTCTCGGCACAGTGAGACGTGAGTCTCGGCGCCGTGAGACACGAGTCTCGGCGCCGTGAGATACGAGTTTCGGCGCCGTGAGATACGAGTTTCGGCGCCGTGAGATACGAGTCTCGGCGCCGTGAGATACAAGTCTCGGCGCCGTGAGACGTGAGTCTCGGCACAGTGAGATATGAGTCTCGCCGCCGTGAGACGAGAGTCTCGGCACAGTGAGATACGAGTCTCGCCGCCGTGAGATACGAGTCTCGCCGCCGTGAGATACGAGTCTCGCCGCCGTGAGATACGAGTCTCGCCGCCGCGAGTTTCCACACCATGAGACGTGGGTTTCTTCGCTGTGAGTCCCCGCGCGGTGTATACAGAACGCGGGCGGTCACTACGCTACGAGTGAAAACGCAGAGTATCTGTGCGCCACACGCTGTTTCAATATTATTCTCCCCAAGTTCTCTCGGGCTAAACGAAACGAGACCTTGCGTCTGACACCTTTGCGTTAGGAGATAAACACATCTCGGAAGAGCGGGAGTGTTTATCCTCCTATAACGTTGGCATTAAACGTCAGGAACAGATGACACAGCTGTGGAAAAACTGTAAAGTTGATTATCCAGACTCTGCATCCAGGGACGTTTTATTACCGATGTAGTAATATTTAGAAGCAGCATCAGATTCATTTCCCTTGGCACCGTGTTTGTTTTCCGTCACTCTTCCCCTGCAGGCTTCTCTCAGACTCGGTGAAGGAGGCGTGGCCTCACACAGACTCTGAATTTCATCGCGTGCCATCAAATCAAGACGACACCAAACCTGTGTTTTAAGACGTCTATACAAACAAAACAGGATCTCCATCACAACTCTCTATTCAATGATTAATCTTTATTTATTCAACAATAACGATTCTATTAGCCTTATGACGTACACGCGTCCGACACGGCGGCTGGTCTGTCCTGTGCACGAGAGAGAGAGACGATGAAACGCCATTTCATCGCAGAATATTCCCGCACGTCACAGAACGTCCAACCTACAGCTCAGGATGCACTCACGCCTTCAACCGGGCCGAGGAGACGTGAATTATTCAAACGCGTGCATGACTGCACATAGCAAGCCCTGCTTAGGAGGAGCTTTCTATTACACGTGGCCACACGGTGACATCCCGCACCGCGCGTTTGTGCGCCGGGTCTTTCTCATCAAAGCACGCAGCAATTGGGGCGAGTCCGGCAGCTGGGGCTGAACCCGGCAGTGCAGCACGATCCCGCGACGCGGTTCCTCCTCAGGGGGCCTTCCAATTATCCCAAATACTCACACACGCACGTCAGACTCCCATCGTGACCTCATCACGGACCCTACGCTGATCCGAGCACAGGCCTTCAGCTATATAACGTTCAGCCCAAAGACGTGAACAGCACCACACTCCCCTTATACATCTACCACATGGTTCGCAACAGGAAGTGAACAGCAGCATTTCTATAGTAACAACGCATTCACGTGGGGTACGCGCATCATCGTCTAATCAACACACACACACACACACACACAGCGTGGTCTTTTTGAAGAAGAAAAATGCACAGTCGTTGATCTGGTGAAATCTCTGAACAACGTGTGTGTAGCGTTCATGGAAGGAGTCTCCAGTACCAGTGCTTTGTGTAACAGTAAGTCTTCAGGATGATCGTTCCGGTTTCTCAGGAACACGACGACTTGTTTACAGCTGCGATAAAAAGAAGTTATAACAGGGAAGGATTTACGTCTGATGGACGTTCAGGACAACAATAAAGCACTTCGGGTTCGAAGTGAAATCCGAGGGATCGGACCGATGTCCCCGCGCCGGTCTTTCTTTCCCACCTTTGAGTCTCTGGGAGGATTTGGTTCCCATGGACCTCGCTTTCAACAGGGTTCGACTCAGATGAAAGCAGGACGGAAACTTGTGCCCATTGATTCAGTTCTGTTTGCAGATCGGTTCCGACTCGGAACGATACTTACCGCAGGTTTCATCCGGAAGACCAACATAAAGCTAATTAGAACAGAAAAGAAAAAAAAAAATAAATCAATGCTTTAAATCTAACGGCAGGATTTTAAAAAGATCTCTCTAGCGGAAAGCGGACGGCGGAGAGACGCACAGGAAAGGACCTTCGCATCAGAACGAGTCAAGACAAGGTTGGATGTGACATCACTGACAATCTGTCAGGTGTGTGTGTGTGTGCGCGCGTGTGTGTGTGTGTGTGTAGGCAAGGGAGTCAGGAAGAGACACAGAGGTCAGCTTGGTTAATGAAGCGGTCTGTTCAAGCTAATGGAGATTAGCTCCTCACTGCAGCAACCGCACACACACACACACACACACACACACACACACACTACATATACACAACGTCCACAGCAAGCACACAACTCAGACACACAGCATCCCGGGAGACGGGATTAAGAGCAAAAGGATCAGTGAGAGGTTTTACAACCGCTATCACTGATATAGATCCAGACTAGGCTTTGGTGTTGGAGGGTGTTTGCACGTATATGTGTGTGTGTGTGTGTGTTGTGCTGGCTCGACTGAGTCACAGAGAATGCTGAAAGGTTAGCCATGACGCTGTTGTGTGTCCCGCTCCCCGGGGGTTCCATTAAAAAGCCCTGTTGATTGGTTATGGAACGGTTTCCGTGGCGCCAGAGCAGAATTAAAACTCCTGTGAGCCAGAACGTTGCCCATGTGTGTGTGTGTGTGTGTGTGTGTGTGTGTGCAAAAGGCAAGGAGAGGACAGAAAGGAACAGATGGGTAGAATACAGACTTCAGTCGCGTTCGATGGATACGAAAATATTAAGCCAATTGGGGCTTTTGTCCAATGGCATCAGGTGTGATAAGAGAACACACCGTACACACACTTTCCTATCTTTGTGAGGACTTTCCCGTGGTGTAATGATTACTGGAGCTAATTAATCGTGTGCCTACCCCCGTCCCCTGACGACACACACACACACTGATCGGTTTAGGGACTGAATAACAAACTCTTAGACCTTAACTGAGGGCTGGTTTATAATCCGAACAACATTCTTATTCTTATTGCACATAATATCATTTAAAAACAGACGATAATGTGAGCTTCCTGATAGCATATGTTGCTTTGCTGTATTTCTTTTAAATTAATTCATTCCTTCATTAAGAAGGCCAATTATTTAGAAAAATCTAGCGAATCTCAGCGAATGCTCCTGATTGGATCTGTGAAGATCCGCGTTTGCTTCACCTGAGAGCGAGACACGACCAAAACACGTTGGCTTTGAGAGTCACTGATGCGGAGAACATGAGAGCCTGGCAAGATACGCATCACGCTGATCACATGGGAGGGAACATCCGAGCAGATCCGGCCGCCGTCTTTCACACTCGCTCGTCTTACTAAAGGTCAAATCGACGCGAGCGTTGTGGCCGAGCACGCTCTTGCTCTCGCGCGCTCTCTCGCGCTCATATCTCCGGCCTTGCCCACTGGCGTTTACAGGTCAATGACAGAACAGTACTAAAGCTGCTTCACGCTCATACACACATACATACATACACAGGAACAGAGCCAGTGCTCACAAACCCGCTGTCAGAGCGATTACCTCCGTGACCGCGGACACGAAAGGAGGCCGGCGGCTGAAAATTACTGCGATGATCCAGCTCACGTGAGAGACGTTAACCCTGTACGTGCACAGACACGGACAGACAGACAGAAGGAAACAAGGCAGGAAATATCTTCGCGGTAGAGATTCTCAGCCTGAGCTTCAGATCCGTCAGAAACACCTAAACGTCGCTTTCGAGAGTCAGAACAATTTGGCGAATTAATCAGGTTATCGTGAAGAGTCATTATGACGCAAAATCCTTGGGAATACAAGCTTGAGAATCAAAGCTAGACGTCTAAAACTCAAGTCATCGATTATATTTGGCCGGCCGTGTCTCAGTGGGTAGAGCGGGTTGTCCACTAATCCACTAATCGTAGGGTTGGTGGTTGGAATCCCGGCCCGGGTGATCCCATGCCGAAGTGTCCTTGGGCAAGACACTGAACCCTAAGTTGCCCCCGATGGCAAGCTAGCACCTTGCATGCAGCTCTGCTACCATTGGTGTGTGAGTGTGTCTCATTAGTAAGTCGCTCTGGATAAATGAATAAATGTAGATTAGATTTTTGTAGGTTTCGAACATTATGGATATATACACGACTCGGTATTAATGAGACTACGGCTGCGTCCGAAACCGTAACCTGACCTATTATATAGCCGCATTTCAATACACGCATACACGCCTATTATACAGTAGGTAAGCATGCACTTTCGGACGCGTCCTACGATCATATTTGGTCATGTGACCTTTTGGAATTCAAACGCTTCATGGATATGACGGGCTGGACCGGTTAACTTGTGAAGACATGTTTCCCCGCCAACAATGTAAAAATAAAATTTAAATAGGAAGCAATTTAAATAAGCATGTAATTGAAGTATTTATCATTTCAGTACGAACACCGAATGTCCACTTTATTAGGAACACTTTTCCAGGCGGAACGATTTCCAATCTTCAAGCATCCAGGTTTGCGCCTATCGTAGCGTCAGATTCCTGCTCGTGGGGTGGAAGCTGACATGGTCGTCTTCTCCTGCAGACCATCTACTTCAAGGTTCGGACGTGTCGCGCGTGTTCGAGACGCGTTTCTGCTCACCACGGTTGTAAAACAGTGCTTATTCGAGTTACCGTAGCCGTCCCGTCAGCTCGAACCGGTCCGGCCGTTCTCCCGTCCGCACTTTCCGGAATGCTCGACCACGCAGCAGCCGTGCCACCGAGATCACGCCCCCCCGCCCCGCCCCGCCTCGTTCTGATGTTCGATGTGGAAATGAACTGAAGCTCTTGACCTGTATCTGCATGATTTCGCATTGTGCTGCTGCTGCATGACTTCCTGATTGGATAATCACATGAATTAGCATGGATACACGTGCTCCTATTCATTTCCCGGCGAGTGTACATTGCGAGAAAAACGCGGGCGTTACAGTCAGACGTCCTGACGGAAGAAACTCCATGACGTACGACTGAAACGGGAATGAAAAGCTCTACTAATTCACCTCTAACACCAGAACACGTGGATTTTCTTAAAAATTCAATCAGACTGGTGTGCGCAGGTGAAGCCATTCGGTTCCTGTGGTGAGGAACTTTACTCTCCACAGTAATTCCTATGTTCTGCTACAATACAAAATCCTCTACATCGCTGTAGGCGCTCGTTCCTCTGGGTGCCTCTGCTGAATACGCCAGAATAAAAATGTGCTTTGCTTTTTAATTCTCATCATGAGATATAATCTAATATCAACAAAGATATGAACTCAATTCTTTCTGGAAATAAACATGGAAGCTCATGTGGGTCACGGTACTGCGGATCCATCACATGACCCAGCTACTGCCTCAGGATCATTCCCAATCCGAGCCAGTTTCCCAGGAGCTTGCACCATGCGAGCCTGGCTAGCCTGCTGAAGGGGTCAACATGGCTGCTGTGTGATTTTCTGGCTCCGTTAAACACGGGTGTGGGGATTTCAATTGGACCTGTGACAGCAGGATTGGGTCAAACCGTGACAGATTCACCAATCAGAGACTGCAGGGTAAATTTAAGCACTCCCTTGGTTAAGCCTCCTCGTTTAGACCTGTCTATCAGATTCAGTAGCTGTCTCTCTCTGTCCTGGCTCAGACCTCGACGCTGTCTGGCTAGCCGGATCGCGTGAGCTCACTCGGCGCCTCCACACCTGCCCTATCTGGCTCCGAATCTTGTGATCTCCATCCGTTTTGCTTAATAGGCTGCATGGCGCTTGAGCAGCCGAACCGAGCAGCCGTTAACGAATCCCATGCCTCGCTTCTGCTCCGACGCCAGCGCCTCCTCTCACTCCCTGAGCTCCTGGTTTGTTTTGGACGGGTCATCGCTGGAGGAAGCGTTGGAACGGACGGGCACCTTAATTAAAATGCTTTCGTCGGCCCGAGGGACGCGGGCGTATCGAAACTATCCAAAATAGCTTTGTGCTGCCGTTGGCATGGAAGAATGTTTGGAATCGGCAGGTGCGTGCACTGAACCGGGCCGCGCTGAGTCAGCCTGGAACAAAGGCAAAGAGGAAGAAAACGAAGTGGCCTGGAACACCTAACCCACTCATGCCTTAAACTGCACCCAACTCCGTCGCCTGTCTCGATTTCCTCACGTAGAACAGAAATGGAGGATTTGCCGAGTTAAGTGCACGTACACGCCTACTTTATTTATTAATCTGGACGTCACGGATTGTCTGAAGTTATTATACTGCTAACAAGGCCTATTTATTCTTCCAAGACAGAGCGTTAGTTCCTAACTAGGATTATTTCACCATGCTTAAACACACCTGACTGTAACATTACGATGGTACTTTATACCATGACCAACACGATGTTGCGTGTGTTTACGCTGAATTCATACTCCGGACTGATTTTGGGGTTTAAAAGCTGCAGAAAGATTGTACAATTCTACACAGTTTTACATAAAAAAAGGCTTTTTCAAGGGTACGCTCAAATAGTTAATGATCCATCCATCCATCCATCCATCTTCAACCGCTTATTCCTTTTCAGGGTCACGGGGGAACCTGGAGTCTATCCCAGGGAGCATCGGGCACAAGGCGGGGTACACCCTGGACAGTGTGCCAGTCCATCACAGGGCACAATCACATACACACTCACACACCTGTTCATACACTACGGACACTTTAGACACGCCAATCAGCCTAACATGCATGTCTTTGGACTGGGGGAGGAAACCGGAGTACCCGGAGGAAACCCCCGACACGTGGGGAGAACATGCAAACTCCGCCCACACATGACCCTGACGGAACTCGAACCCCGGACCCTGGAGGTGTGAGGTGGACGTGCTAACCACTAAGCCACCGTGCGCCCCATAGTTAATGATAATAATAATAATTTATCAATTTGTATAGCGCTTTTTACAATGGACATTGTCTCAAAGCAGCTTTACAGAGATATCATTTTACATTTACAAGTAATTTTTTTTACAAATGAGACACACTCACACACCAATGGTAGCAGAGCTGCATGCAAGGTGCTAGCTTGCCATCGGGGGCAACTTAGGGTTCAGTGTCTTGCCCAAGGACACTTCGGCATGGGATCACCCGGGCCGGGATTCCAACCACCAACCCTACGATTAGTGGATTAGTGGACAACCCGCTCTACCGACTGAGCCACAGCCGCCCGAATGCTTATTTGTTTCCTCAAGGAGTTCTTAAACGTCTTAAGACATCTATGTAGGACGGTTCAGGGTTCCCCAGAGGGACAAACCAATGGCTGCTCGATGGAAACAGTGGTCTACGATTGCACTTGCGATTTTATTTATTCAATTAAGAGTTTCTGGAGTGCGTAGCTTATAGCGAATAGCGAAGTATCTTTCAGGTTAAGTGCGAAAGCTGTAATAAAATGCTGGCCTCTCAGTGGAAATAGCTTCGGAGCAGGGCAGGATTATTTTGTGCGTCTGTGGAGACGATAACGACGCACTATAAATACCAAATCTGAAGGGCTGACGCTGCTTTACGGTGCGACGCAGGAAAAAAAAAAACAAGATCAGTTACTGAATTCTAAAGCCTCGGGACAGCGTTGAGCGGCAATCGTTTGCGTAAAATAATCTCGGACTAAACGGGTCTTTGTTTTACAAATCATTCAGAATTTTTTATAGGCAGATAGATCAGCTCTTATACCACCATACTCGAGGGAGTCGCTGTTTACCTATGCAGCCTGTAGCATTCTGGAGAGATAAAAAACCGCCTCCCCGCACCACTCCCACTCTCTCTCTCTCTCTCTCACACACACACACACACACACACACACACACGGTGGTATAAGTGTGGAAAATAAGGAATGAATCCTTGCCTTGACACAAATCCTCCTAATCTGAGGCAAGTTGTTGATACATCCACTCCTAAGAATTCTTCTCTCTCCCCTGATACACTTCCACAGGAGAGGTGCCACACACACACACACACACACACACACACACACACACACAGTTCCTCTACCTCCAGGTGTGTGCTGTCGTCATCGCCCACACCGTGCTTCAATACCTCAGAGGCTTCATTAGGGCACAGATAAGGACTCGTTCCTCTCTTTCTGTCCTTCTCTCACACACAGGGGAGAGATGGAGGGAAGGAGAAAGCAGAGAAGAGTAACATAAGGGCATTTCCTCCTGCCGTTTCGTAAGTACAGAGCGGAGGCGGCCGTCCCGAGAGACACTGCAAGGTTTTACGGTTTTACCTGGATGTGTGACAGAGGCTTTCCGTAAAGGTGCAGTCGTATCTCACTGTTTACTGAGTCATGCTCTCTCTCTCTCTCTCTCACACACACACACACACGCGCGCTGTAGGCTTGAACTTGGTTTCTGCTCTTATTTAGTTGTTGTCAGCAAGGCACACGCTGCCCGCTTTAAGCAGATGCTCCCAAAGTTAGTTGCAAACCTCTGCAAAAACTTTGTTGGAAACAGATGTGCAGTTATATAGCGTGTGTGTGCGTGTGTGTGCGTGTCTTTCTGAGATAACGCGATCTGCATCTCATTATTCAGAATTCGATTATTATAGAAAAGCCTGATTTGATATAATGTGATTCAGTATTGTGCAAACAATTGAAATGAAATAAAGTGGAATAGAAGCCACACCTTTAATAGGAATGACGGAGACAGACCACGCCTACCACTCTTACCAACAGGCACAGAGGCTACACGTCCACCATTCTGACAGAAACAGGCCACACCTCATTCATTCGGACAGAAACATAGGCCACACCCCCTTCATTCTGTTAAACACAGGCCACACCTCATTCATTCGGACAGAAACATAGGCCACACCCCCTTCATTCTGTTACACAGGACACAACTCATTCATTCTGACAGAAACATAGGCCACACCCCCTTCATTCTGTTAAACACAGGCCACACCTCTTCATTCTGTTAAACACAGGCCACACCTCCTTCATTCTGTTAAACACAGGCCACACCTCATTCATTCGGACAGAAACATAGGCCACACCCCCTTCATTCAAAAAGAAACATAGGCCACACCTCCGTGTGATTCCTTATAAAACCCATGCAAGTGTGCGATGATACAAGGTGCCGAGATCCTTTGTATACATGTTATATGCTCTAACTCGGTGTTTTTGGACTGGACACTGAGTCACTAGCAGGTCGCGCTGGATAAAAAGTGTTTTCCAAAATAAACAAATGTAAACAAATCACTGTACTGTGAGGGGGCGTGGCTTCCGAGAGAGGCCAAAACACACATCTGTGTGATGCTAGCAGTTTGGTTTGAAAAGAGTCAGCTCTGTTCATCTCACCGATAAAAGCTGAAAGAGTGTGTGTGTGTGTGTGTGTGTGTGTTGTGTTGTGTTTCCCCAGCGCAGGTTGGAGGGTGACACTGTAATATTGGATCACATTTGGCTGTCCACAGAAAGGAGAAGAGCCTGCCACTCTCAAAATGCTGCTTTCACAGATCACCTGTCACCCGGAGCCGCTCGGCCGAAACGCACACACACACACACACACACACACGCACACAAAGCAGTGGGGGAAATACCCACACACCGTATTTCATTTCCACGGGCCCACTGTCTCGTTTAAAGATTGCACCAGGAACAAGTTATTAAGGGCCCTTTCTCAGGATAATACACGTTTACCGGAGGAAAAAAAAATCTCATATCCCAGCAAATGGGTCTTTAAGAGAGGATGATATTTTTAAATCTGTGTTCAGATGTCTCATCTTCACGCCGCTGCCACTATAGGGACGAGGAAACCGCTGCTGTCTGCAAACCCTTTGCAACCGGATTCGATCTCGCAAACCTGTCGAGTATTAAACGGAAGCAGTGGGAGGGGTTTAGGAAAAAAAACGCCCACGAGCCGAACAGCCGAGGCGCAAAAAAAAAAAAAAAAACGGATTGAAGAAACTCTATGCAAGATCCGTAAAGTTCTCCACAAAACCTTGACCGAGAATCTGCAGTCCTGCAATACGTGGAAGTCGAGAGGTCTACGCAGGCAGGATTCTCACCCGTGCGACATAACACAAATAAACAAGCACATGGTGTCCCAGGCAAACAAATGAGTGAGGAAGGTAGCGTAGAAGCCTCACAGGCCTGCTGAGTGAGTGAAGGTCAGGAGAATATTACATCTCCTCTGTAACTAGGCCGCTCTTCTCTCTCCACCGCGAGGACGCCGTTACAGGAGCTCATTTCCTCCAGTCGTCTCGAGGGCGCTCATGGCTGGTTCTCGTATTCAAAATTCGACAAACGCGTCTACTTCAGTAACTGAGTCTGGAGCCGCCGCACATGGAACTTGATTGCTGAATCAGGAAATGCCTCGAACACTGCGGCGGATGTTTGTCAGCGGCGTCGCCTCGGAAACCCGAGCCTCAGCCTCGGACACGGAGTACATCACGACTACGCCATCGAGTACGTATTAACTGTCCGCCTTCAAGGCAGTGAGATCGGCGCTCAGGAACCGCCTCCAACCTTCTATAAACTATTCGCTCGATAACTGGCGTCCTGATTTTTCACGAGGCGAATCCGTGAGGAAGCCCGAGGGCGGACGTGCTGCAACAGGACGAGGAGCAGGATGAAACGATGCGTGGAGGTTCTCACCTCATGGATCCCTGATGAACTTCCCGACTCTATTCTCTCTGCAGACTGGTTAGATGTTCAGATTTGATCTGATCTTGACCGACACCGTCACCAAGCAGGTTTACACCAATCAGGATATAGAGATCGAGGCAGTTTTTAAAGAAGGTGAACTATCCATCTATCCATCCATCCATCCATCTTCAACCGCTTACTGCTTTATCAGGGTCACGGGGAACCTGGAGACTATCTCCAGGAGACATGGGGCACAAGGCGGGGTACACCCTGGACAGGGTGCCAGTCCATCACAGGGCACAATCACATACACACTCACACACCCATTCATACACTACGGACACTTTAGACACGCCCATCAGCCTAACATGCATGTGTTTGGACTGGGGGAGGAAACCGGAGTAACTAAAGCCACAGAAATTATTCAGACTTCCTGCCGCTTTCCGTCGGTACAGATCTTATCGTATAGATCTCGTCGCAGGACGTTGAGAAGATCTGACCCCGTGAATGCTGCCTCATGAAACAAGGCTCGTATCCAAATACAAGAAAAGCTCGACATCGTGTCTCTTTGCGGCTCAGACATGCTTAAATAAAATAAAATAATAAATAAATAAATAAATAAACGGATTTGTGCGGCCTGTCTGAACACAGCGAGAGTCGCGGAGCGTGCTGCTCCCGTGGTCCTCTTGCTCACGTTGGATAAAAGCGTCTGCTAGATGAATAAATATGAATGTAAATGTAAGAGAGGCTTCCAGCGCCTGCGGGGCCTCGCGTGTAAAACGCCTCGCGTGCTTCGTATGGAATCACAGCGGCGAAATGAACGGAGATAAAAGGCTGACCACTAGGCAAATGGAACCCTCCTACACACGGAGAGTACAAGGTGGTGCATCAAATGTAAAGCTATGGAAATGTCCACCTGTCACCAAAGCCGTCTGAGGAACACCTCGGTGTCCCAGGGCTCGGGCGTGCACGCGCGGCTCTTCTGAACGTAACCCATCGCTCAGCTTTAACCTTACTACTCTCCCAGTCCGGACGTGATTTTAGACTGGAACCAGCAAACGAGCAAAGCAAACCTTTATTCCCGCGCATACACACTTGTTTGTGCTCGTCGAGGCAGGAAGCCAGGTCAGCCACGCTAATGGACATCAACACTGGGTTTATTCGCTACGCCTGAACAGCTCGAGCGTCGTTATTAAAACGCTTGCGCTTGGGCAGGTATGCTAAATGAAATGTTATGAAGTCTGGGGCAGAACGCTCGCAAGCAGGCACATGCCCATAACCCCGTAACCCCCTCTGCCATTTACTGAATCTTAACGCGCACAAAATGTCAGGCGTGATATCAGATTACTGAAGGTGCCAAAACAAATTTCCTGTCACTAAACAAGTCCTGGTTTATTTGTTGTTGTTGGTGGTGGTTTGTTTTTTCCATTAAACTCCCAAGGTTCCTTGTCTTCCTGTTGAGGTGTTGGAGTCCACAAACAGCCAGAGGTTTCTGTCGGGCCCCTCCCCGGGCAAACGCCTAACCCCGCCCCCCACACACAATCTCCCTCACGTTCTCCAGTGCAATATTGCCAAAGCAATTTACCAGGTGATCTGAAATAATGCTAAAAACAAATGACGACCATCTTTCTCATCTTCTCATTCTGGACAGCGTATACATCTGCAGGCTTCCGGGATGGAGACTCGCGCTCTCCGACGTTAAGGTGCCAAAATATACCTCGCTGCCAGGGTGGTACATTCACTGTACTTTTAGTATGCACTTTTAGTAAGTGCAAGTGACGTACCTCTAATTAGCTTTCAGAGTCACGCTAAAGAAACGTGCTAACAGGTAGAAATGATGACGGTACCGCCCCCAGCGACGAGGGAACGTCCAGGGTTTGATGCCTTTCTTTCATTCACATTTACATTTATTCATTTAGCGGACGCTTTTATCCAAAGCGACTTACAAATGAGACACACTCACACACCAATGGGAGCAGAGCTGCAT
>JAFFST010053359.1:519970-530639 GCA_022414735.1 Noturus placidus
CTCTGAAGGAGAAAGGGGGCTTGCATGACCCCAGCGCTCGTACCACCTGTTTCCTCACCACGACGCGACACTAACCGCCACACAAACACGCACGTTCGTCTTACTCTCTTTGTAAGGAGCTTTCGTAATTAATCCCACGCCTCACCTAAATCTAACCCCTTGGCCCCATTTTGCCTCTTTTAAGGTTTATATATACAGTATATATATATATATATATATATATGAAATCTGCAATTTCTCTATAAAAAAATTAAATAAAACATCCTTTGTGGGGGGACTGAGGGGAAGTGGTGGCCAAATGTCCCCACCAAGACATGAAAACGTACAAGAACCCACACACAAACGCACTCGATCGAGCAAACATCCGCTTCACATTGGCCCGTGAGTGCAAACACGCGTAGACAAACCTGGTCACACATGGACATGTGGAAGGACATCAAGGGCATCCGTGAGGTGACCTGAACGCAAACAAGAGCGCGCACGCACGCAAAGGCAAGCTGGAGTGGACAGTCTGGTATATTAAAAAATGTGCTGGAAAAACACGGCTGCTCAAACACACACACACACACACACACACACACACACACACACACACAGAGAGAACGAGTGAGAAAGAGAAGGAGATACACAGTCAGAACAACCATCTCGCTTTCCCAATCAGCTGACCACACACACACACACACACAGCAGCGTCTCTCTGATTTGAGCCGCACTCTCAATTACGCTGATCTGTTTATCTCCCGGTGAGTGTGAGGATTCCTCGAAATGAAAGCAAAAATAAAACAACACAATACCGAATGAAATCTAGAGAAGAGACACACCCCCCGCCCCCGTCATATAATCAAGCCAATCGAGTCGAGATTTGTGGCGAGGCCCAGATGATCAGCAGCGGCGTCGGGAGAACGCTAAACACCGCAGGGTCGCCGCCGTCCGGCTTTATTTATACAAACACGCAACACTCACACACACGTATGAGATCATCCACTTTCCGCCACGGAGACAACACGGACATGTGAACAGAGCGCCAACAAAAATAAATAAATAAATAAACAATCATAGATCCACAATATCTATCATCATATTTAGATTAGATTAGACGTGCCAGCAAACCATAGAGGGAAAAAATAAAGTATACAATTTCCTCATCATCATCATCACCATCATCATCACCATCATCCTCACCATCCTCATCACCATCATCCTCATCACCACCATCACCATCATCACCATCACCATCCTCATCACCATCACCATCCTCATCACTATCACCATCACCATCCTCATCACCATCACCACCATCATCACCATCACCACCATCATCACCATCACCACCATCATCATCATCACCACCATCATCATCACCACCATACTCACCATCACCACCATCCTCATCACCATCCTCATCATCATCACCACCACCACCATCACCATCACCACCACCACCACCACCACCATCATCACCATCATCACCATCCTCACCATCCTCACCATCCTCATCATACTCATCACCACAATCATCATCACCATCATCATCACCACCATCCTCATCACCACCATCCTCATCACCACCATCCTCATCACCACCATCCTCATCACCACCACCATCATCATCACCATCATCATCACCATCATCATCACCATCCTCATCACCATCATCCTCACCATCATCACCATCACCATCCTCATCACCTTCACCATTACCATCATCACCATCACCATCACCATCATCCTCATCACCATCACCATCCTCACCATCATCATCCTCATCACCATCATCATCCTCATCACCATCATCATCCTCATCACCATCATCATCACCATCATCATCACCATCCTCATCACCATCCTCATCACCATCATCATCACCATCCTCACCCTCATCACCACCATCATCATCCTCATCACCACCATCCTCATCACCACCATCCTCATCACCACCATCCTCATCACCACCATCATCACCATCCTCATCCTCACCATCATCACCATCCTCACCATCATCATCATCATCATCATGTTTGGTGCCTGATGTTTGTTTGGTTTTTTAATGAATAAATATGAAGTCATTTTAAAGCGTATTCGTTTGTAAAGCTATCAGATGCTATGGGCATCAGCTGATGATGCAGGTGTTCTTCGCCAAAACTGAAGGCGTAAACGTCGGCTGTGAAATGATGACGTCTTTGCCTAAGAGGAAATGTGTGTAGAGATGAAAAGAAACGATCCGATATTAACGTCACGTGAGACGCTCGCTCACTGAGATGAACTTCAACCACTGGCGTCTCGGTGAAATGTCTCGAGAACGTCCAGCTGAACTTAGAGGAGCTTCAGAGTGTGTGTGTGTGTGTGTGTGTGTGTGAGAGAGAGAGACATCAGCATGTGCCACTTACCTTCCCGAACTGCTCGAAATACTGCTTCACGTCGTCCACCACTGTGTTCGCTGACAGACCACCCACAAATATTTTCTTCGTTCTTGTGACCATCTGAGAGAGAGAGAGAGAGAGAGAGAGAGAGAGAGAGAGAGAGAGAGAGAGAGAGAGAGACAGAGAGAGAGGAAGAGAGAGAGAGAAAGAGGCAGAGAGAGAAAGAGACAGAGAGAGAGGAAGAGAGAGAGAGACAGAGACAGAGAGAGACAGAGACAGAGAGAGACAGAGAGAGAGACAGACAGAGAGAGAGACAGAGAGAGAGACAGAGAGAGAGGAAGAGAGAGAGAGGAAGAGAGAGAGAGAAAGAGACAGAGAGAGACAGAGAGAGAGAGACAGAGAGAGAGAGACAGAGAGAGATATTAGTACACGGGCATATTAAAAAAACACTTGGCAAAGTGAATACATCAGAGACAGAGGGACAGGTCATGTCTCATGCACAGAGATGTACATAATGAGTGAACGTGAATGTGTGAGACAATTCTTGGAGATCGTTCACTCCCTCCCTCCTTCCCTCCTCCTTCCCTCCCTCCCTCCCTCCCTCCGGACCAAAAGGTTTGAGCTGAAGCACCAACACCCGTCTCTGACATCAATATCCATAATAAATCTTTCCTCGGCACTGCAAAGTAGAAATAACAAGAAGCGTGAAAACCGAACCACGGTTGTAGTCATGTGACCCCAAGCGCTGTTGGCGTCCGCACCTGATGTCGGTTCATACAGGGTTTCTTAGAGTTCTTCTGCGATTGTTGCAAAACCGCCGGATCGAGCGCGGTCCGAAGGCGTCTAGTTGAACGTTAGCGTGTAGCTATCCCGTAGCTCATCGAGTGTCCTTCAGCAGCCGAACTCCCTAACCAACATTAGAAAAACGTCTACATTGTCCTCCTGATGTGTGCCCCTGATGTTCCCCATCAAAGCTGTAGCGAAATCGCAGTAAATGCGATAGTTTAAATAAAGTCTTCAGGACTTTATTGAACTTCCAGTTGAGAACAGCTTGGATTATTATTATTATTTTTTTTTTTTTACGAGGACATAACCCCACCCCCCAGCTTCCACAGTCGAAGCGTTGAGGAATATGCCAGGACTCAACTCTACACGTGCAGACGACTTCAAAAACACCACCGAACATCTCAGACGTTCCTCGTTCAGAACCCCCGCTGTAGAATGCTCCTCACGGAGAAACGAAACTCCGAGATCCGTCACGTTTACGCCGGATTCCCGTTATGTTTTGCTCTGACTACAAAGTTCTGCTATAAAGCGCTGAAAGACTTCGCGCTGGCATCTCTTACTGATCTTCTCGAGCAGTATAAACCAGGGCGTTCACAAACCAGGGGTGTGGCCAGCATCGTAAGAGCGCCCTCTAGTGTTCGATTTTCAGAGACCGCTCTACACCTTCGTCGCTACTTTGTGCAAACGTTAGTCCATTTAAAATGCTACATTGTTTACTCTTTTTGCCTTCCTGACACACTACATGAGCACGCTGCACTTTATTTGAGAATACACACACACACACACACACACACACACAAAAAATCCCCCCCCCTGAGTTAAAATGCGCATAAGACTTAATTATAGTCCTCTATATACGTTTCAATGCATTCTCATTTCCAGGTACTGGGATTTTTGTCTATGGAGTTTCATCCAGGTCGCCGTGGGAACCCACCGTCCGCATGAGGGGATAAATACACACACACACACACACACACACATACACACACACACACACAGAATGCACAGCGGGCCCCATTAGAGCACCTTTTTTCCACCCTGTTAAACCTCTGGCATGTTTATTTGTTTTTGCAAAAAGCTTCGGTCTTTTTTTTTATCTGCCGTCCGACATTCAGCGCTTAGGACAGTAACGGCACCGAGCGCGCGTCCTCTCCCTCCGCAAACACAATTAGGCGGCACGGAGAACAAAACTCAGAGTGCATTAAAGCCTCGATTAATTCCTCAGCTGAGAATATATAGAGCATCAGAAATGGGAATAAAATAAATAAATACATGAATCTGAAGCTAAGCGCAGAGTGAGAAACCGGACGACGGACAGTGTGCGATTGTGTTTACGTTGCCAGATAAACCCAAACGTCTACTCTAACGGATGCGCCCTCGCGCCTCGGCGAGCTGGAGTGGCGTGGTTTCTCTGGAAAGCACACGTCTTGATCTCTTCGGCGGGCTCGAACGAAATGAAAAGCGTATTCTGTGAGCCGGTCGTTCCATTTAGACAGCAGTAGAGAGGGGGGGGGGGGGGGCGAAGAAAGAGCGTTAGACGACGCTGGAGTTCGAGGAGGAAGTACTGTACATTTGTGTGTGGATTCGAGGAAGCGTGTCGGATTTCTGCGCACCTGACGGCGGCACAGGAAACCCTCAGCTAGTTAGTTTGTAATTGTTGTAGAAACACCTGATGATACCTGTGACGGCTCAGGTACAGTGCGTCACGGTGCAATCGATCATGAGACGGATTTTACATCGTTGCTCCGCCCTACGTGACACGTATTTCGAGAGGAAGCCAATCCGAGTGTAGAATCTTTCACGAGATAACATCACCGTGTGAAGGATTTCCCAGGCCAACCGCGCATTTGCAACAGCGTCTGTCTGTCGTGTGTGTGTGTGTGTGTGTGTGTGTGTGCGCGCGTGCGCAGGTCCAGGTAAACACTCCCTCGCTTCTACTTTGCATGTGAGGTCTACTTTGCATTTGGAAAATCCAGCCATCATGCAAATGCCCGGTTCCTCCCAGTTCTGTCCGGGTCGTCTCGGGGTTCCACGGCGTGTGCTCGTTTAACACCGTCCCTCACTTATCACTGTGACGTTTAAGGTGCGTCTCCCGCGTTCATCTCCCCGTAAAACTCCGGTGTCTTTTAAGTGTTTTTTTGATTCTGTTATGGTTTGTGACAGCGCCGCCCCGGTGGCTGATCGGATTCCTGCGGAAGCTGAAATAGAATTATGGTCCTCTATTGCTCCATTTCTCTACAACACACACACACACACACACACTGGACTGTGATAGAAACAAAGAAATGATGAATAATTTGAGAGAGGAGCATTAAATTTCCTGACACAACGGAAGCACAGTGCCATTTCCCCCCTCATTTTGAACCAGATGTGGATTCCTGCCTCTGGCCCAGTATTCCCAGAATAGGCTCCGGATCCGCCGCGACCCTGAACATCCGATACGGTAAATGAATGAATGAAACCAATATCAGATTTGCCCTTGTTCGCTTTCTCTCTCCATTTCCCCTGAATATGGGCGCAGAAAACAACGGCGAGGCTGCGTCTCAAACGCCGTGGAACTGCTTAAAGTTAAAAAAGCATCGACCATAAACCCAAAATACACTAAAAACATTCTCCGCGGTTACCGAACCCATGGCAGCGCTAGTCTGAGAATGCAAAAGGAACCATGATGGCTACAAAAGAAAATCCCATTCAGAAACAAAGCGCGAATCAAACCGCCAGTTAGCGTCCCGTGCCCGGATCTATGGCGTCTTATCTCAATCTCCAAGCTGCTTCAGTCAGCAGCGCACACACACCTGGTGTGGTATCAGTCACTGCCATAATGCCAAACAAACCGGTGTGATGGAGAAGCTACGCTATCTAGCCATCAGCCAGGGATTTGCAGACGGAAGCCCTGCAGCGCAGCGAGAGCGAGGGAGATGACTGGGGTGAGATACGGACATTATGAAGCTGTAAAAGGAAACGGAGGAAGCAAGCAAAAAAAAAGAATACATCAAAATAAATAAATAAAAATCTCGTGACGAAAAAGCAGGAGACGTGCTGGAAGAGCAAGAACCAGCGGAAACTCACGCGGAGCGGAGACTCTGCTGAGATTCACATGAGGTTCTGCGTCATGGCCACAAACAGACCGGGAGCACGGGCCTGAAAACAAGCGATAAATCCTCAGGAGAGAATCCGCAGTGGGAGAATGAATGACCTCGCTCCATTTCCCATGAGGACACGGTCATCCCTCTCTCTATCTCTCCGTCTGTATCTCTCCCTCTCTCTGTCTGTCTGTCTGTCTCTCTCTCTCTCTCTCTCTCTCTCTGTCTGTCTGTCTCTCTCTCTCTCTCTCTCTTCTCTCTCGCTCTCCCTCTCTCTCGCTCTCCCTCTCTCTCGCTCTCCCTCTCACTTTCCTCCTCTCTTTCCCACCCTTACTTTCTTTCACGGAATATTCTCGTCTCTTTATGTTTAGGACTCTTGTGTCCCAGGAAGGACAGGATCTTCCACAGGGTCACATTCCATTAACCAAGGACAAAAGCTGAACCTGACTCTTCAAGACCCGGCTGTCAATCACAGGAAATACAGCCAATACACTAGAGAACCCCATCTCACACAGAGGGTTAGGAAATTAGGGTTAAGACTCGTTTGGACGCAACAGCTGGACCAAAAGTCCGCTGTTTGGCGTCTCCTGGTTGAACTTTCGGACACTGTTTGGTTGGTTAATCTGAGCGCCCGGGCGTCGCCTATCCGTAAGAGACGGGAGGTGCGTCTTGAGGTATTGGAGTGTTTTACCTCGCAGAGACGCACGCGCCGTGTGATGAACGGAGCTCAGTTGAGTGCGCAGGGAGTGTGGGTGAGCTTAAGAGCCCACTCTCGAACTGCATCCTCTCCATCAGACTCTCTCTCACACACACACACACACACCAAATCTTTCTCTTAACACTCGATTCCTCCATCAGCCCTGATTAAGTGAAAGGCAGTATTTCTGGCCAGCTGATTACAGCTGTCTGACTTTCCCACAAGTGCCCTTGTTTTAGACAAAAAGCCAAAGGGAGTGATTTAGAGCGAGGTGGATTTACCCATCTCCCCCCTGCAACGAGAGCTCTCGGGCCCGGCCTGCTGATTTCAGGAGGAAGGTGATTGCGAGGTGACAGGGCCCACTACAGGGGTGTGTGTGTGTGTGTGTGTGTGTGTGTGTGTGTGTGTGTGTGTGTGCGCAGTGGTTAGGTTCAGATAGGGTTTGGAGTGATGGGAAAAGAATGATCCCTTCTCCAGCTTTCACAGCACCACAGCTCTCAGAACCTCACTTTCGGTCCGACATGAAAAGCCTCGCATTCACACTAATGGGCTTGCAGAAAATTCTATTCTTATGCGGCCATCCACTGACCACACACCAAGTTCTGACAAGAAATAAAAAAAAGTTAGCTCTCCTTCATCGGATCAACAATTACACACGTTTTAATTCGCTTCTATGGAACGTCCATCATACAAGTAGTGTAGGTACGTATAGGAACCGAAGCGATAAGAACAGGAGGCGTTGGATACGATGGGATGACATCAGACAACCAACGAGTCCAATCATGAGGCCTTCTTATAACCGAATAACTCCTAATTTGCATAAAATCTCACTTCGAATGTCGCTGAACCTTGTAGGAAACGTACGCCGAGCTCTTCCGTCTCCACTTGCTCGAGTAAACACAGAATTACTTCTGATTTGTGAGTGTGTGTAAGACGGAGATTTAAAGAGCTCCAAGGATCTACGTTATTGAACGAGAAGGCCCGACCTCCCGTTGTATCGAGTAAGCGGTCCGACGTCTCTTTCGAACGGGAGCTTTTTAAATAAACTCACTCCGACCCCACGCGGACACGCGAGACGTTAATGCTTCGGTCTACGCCGCCATCGATTTCCGCTCTTGTTTGTCAGGGGACAAAGTGAACCTGAACACGCACACACTTTCGCCGATTATCACTGAGGTCTGACAGAAACGCCACCTGTGCTCATTCACGCTAGTTGCTGCGGGTGCAACTCATGACACGACTCTGATGAGCTCGATTACTCTCTACAGGAAGTGTGGAGGGGGGAGGGGGGGCGTGGTCGCACTGCTCCGTCGTTTCTATAAATGTGCATGTGTGCAAAACCCCGAATGCGTTTTCGGTGTCGCAGCTGCACGGCTGTGCGGGAAAGGCAAAACAAGGTCAGAATGCTCCAAGGTCAAAAATTCCCCTTGTGTCAGCATGAGAGAGGATTCTCAGCAACATGAAGAGAGAGAGAGAGAGAGAGAGAGACAGAGAGAGAAAGAGAGAGAGACAGAGAGAGAGAGGGAGAGAGAGAGGGAGAGAGAGGGAGACCGAGAGAGGGAGAGAGAAGGAGAGAGAGAGGGAGAGAGAGAGAGACAGAGAGAGAGAGAGACAGAGAGAGAGAGAGAGACAGAGAGAGAGAGGGAGAGAGAGTGAGAGGGGGAGAGAGAGAGAGAGAGACAGAGAGAGAGAGACAGAGAGAGAGACAGAGAGAGAGACAGAAAACTGATTCAGAGAAATAACATCAAATGAAAGTGAGCGAGAAAAACAAGTCAAGAGGGTAAGAATACACTCGGAATGA
Organism: Noturus placidus; assembly: GCA_022414735.1. Classification (NCBI taxonomy): domain Eukaryota; kingdom Metazoa; phylum Chordata; class Actinopteri; order Siluriformes; family Ictaluridae; genus Noturus; species Noturus placidus. Next base: position 528,698 of record JAFFST010053359.1, read on the forward strand.
GCGGAGGGCCGTGGGTCCGTCTCTTTCTCCTCGCCCTTTTGAGAAGTGCTTCAATCTCAGCTCTGCTGTGCATAAATAGAGCCCTAATTGCTAATTAAATTACAATTAGAGCTGAGGAGAAGAGAAGGGGAGAGGCGCAGAGTGACTGGCGACAGAACTCCGGCTCAAGATTACACCGAGAAAACTCGACCAACATGCTTATTTCACCCGTGTCCCATTCCGGACCCGAAACCTCCACCTTAAAACAGCTACTTCCCCTTCACTCGATGAGGTTCCTCCTACCTACTCAATCCCGTGCCTCGAATACCGAACACTCACCTCTTTAATTTCCCTCTGTAATGGCTAATTCACTTCCAATCCATCTTGCTCCTCAAAAAAAGTCCTATTTCACCTCCACTTGATCCTGTCCCTCTACCACACTTAATTCCCCTCCACTTTGCCTTTTCCCCTTAAAAATGCCCAATTCACCTCTACTTAATCTCGCTCCTCTAATATCGCTAATTCACCTCTACACCATCCTGTCCCTCTAAAACGCCTCATTTACCTCCACTCCATCCCGCTCATCAAATCCGCTACTCCACCTCCACTCCATCCTGCTCGAACTAAAATGGCTGCTTCACCTTCACGTGATCTTGTTTCCCCACTTATACGCTTAATCTTGTTTTCCTGATCTCGCTAATTCTCCTCGACTTGATTCTAATGCCACGATATGGCTAATTCTACAACCCGGGCGTGATGATGGGTCAGCTTCACTGACGTTTCTAGAAATAAACCCCCACCTCCAAGCACGCCAAACCGACCCCACAACTAATTTCCAACTCTCGTGCCTCTAAAACGACCGCTTCCCATTATATTACTATTTCAACTTCCCTAATAAAATCGCTAATCCACCTCAGTTCTGCCCCTGTAACACGGCTAATTCACCTCCACTAGATTCCAAGGTGCTAATACAGCTAATTAGCCTACCTGGGCTTGACGACAACCCGGGTTCAGTGAGGATTCTAGCAATAGGCTCCTCTTTGACATGGCTAATTCACCAATACTTAATCCAGTCACTTTCATTTAATCGCGTTTCCAGCAATGCTGCTACCTTAATGGCAGGCTCACGCAAGGTTCTAGAAATAAAGTTCTTTTCCTGACACACCTTTACTTTTTAAGTCTTCCTCCAATATGGCTAATTTACCACCACTCGCATCCTGTCCTTCAAATCACCCTCCAGGACACTCCGAAATGGCAAGTTCACTCCCGGGTCAAGGTTCACTGAGGACTTTAGAAACGGGCCTCACTCTGACGTAACTCGTTCGCCAATCCAGTCATTACACACGAACTCATTCACCACAACTCGGTCCGGTTTCCCTCAAACGCGCAGCTAATTCACCTTGACTAGTTTCTGTGGCTTTAATATGGCCAATTCACCTCCGCTCAATTCTGCTGCTGTAACACGGCTAATTCATTTCCACTCAGTCCTGCGTACACTGGTACACTGACAGCTCAAGGAGAGCCTAACGTCAGCACCGCGCCGGCTGAAAAGCCCATCAATAGCCGCAGATGACCTTCCCTTGTCAATCTCTCTGAACCAAATCCAGCTAATCGATAGTTTTTGAAGAAAACTATTTCAGTGTGAATATTCTACGGACACGCGTTAACCCGGAGAGTCTCTCTCATCTCTCATGGGGGGTTTAAATATCATCATTATACCCTTGACGACAGCATGACGATAGGCCAAGTCAAGAGAGATCAGAAATGCGGCACGTTCGGTGATGTCATCATCAAAAGTCCGCCTTTCTCGATCCGTTTTTTTTTTCCCCGCCCAGATTCTGTCAGGAGTGTATGAGGATCTCTTACGATTTGATTCTAGTGAGCCAATGTGCTTGCCACTCAGGAGGTCAGTTAGGGCTGTATGGAGGAGGAGGAGGAGGAGGAGGGGGGGGGGGGGGGAAAG
>JAFFST010053360.1:4455-18983 GCA_022414735.1 Noturus placidus
ATAAATATCCTATTACAATCAGGCTGTAGAGAGGCGGGAAGAAAAGGAAGCCCAGATGATCTGCAGCACCCAGCCAGGAGCACCTCCACGCTCCAGGGGGAAAAGGCAAAGAAAGAAAGAGAACTATATACACACACACACACATACACACACTCATACACACACACACACACACACACACACACACACACACACTCACACATATAGGTGTATATAGTCGAGTTTATAGCCTGTTAGATCAACAATCATCATGTTGGGCTCCTTAATTCTTTTAGGGTTTTTCGTCTGCCTCTTCTTCCTCTTAATCAGGATCCAGAGCCCCAAGAACTTCCCACCTGGGCCACGACCCCTACCCATATTTGGGAACCTTCTTCATCTAAACATCAGAAATCCTCTGAAGGACTTTGAAATGGTAAGTTGTTATATTGGCATAATGCTGGTCTGAGCTATAACTGAAACAAAGTGATGTGTTTATCACTGAAATTGTCTTCTATACATGTGCATTAGTGGTGATGTTTCTCTCTACTACAGTTTGTGGTGATTTGTGCCGTAAAAATTTTAGTTTGTGCTGCTTCGGTTCTGGAGATATTAAAAGAATATTTATAGGTCATTCTGGGGTCACTCAGCCCCCGACATGCTCCAAATTCACCCCAAATAGTCTCAATCATTTGTGCTGGTTTGTGGCGATAAAAGTTTCATTTGTGCTGTTTCCGTTTATAAAATATTAGATATTTATTTATGGTGCGGTGACCAGCCCACACATGCTACAAGTTCACTCCAAATAGGCTCGTTTGTTTGTGCTTCGTTTGTGCTGCTTCGGATTTGGAGATATTAAAAGAATATTTATAGGTCATTCACTCAGCCCCCCCCCATGCTCCAAATTCACCCCAAATAGTCTATGTATGAATTCACCCTCATACAGAGCTACAGCAAACAGATTATGGTGCGTGTATTTATTTATGACAATGTTAATATTACGACTGTTATTCTCATAACAACATATACAGTAACAAGTAAAAACACTTACCTTGGAGTACGTGTTACATTTCACACATCCTGTGATCCGCGTTGTCCCTTAAAAGTTGAAAATGCACAGTGGATAGGTAACAATTAAATGAATGCAACTATTTAATGTGATTTGTTGTTTGGATTTTACCGTAATACTTCAACTGTGTTGTTAAAAAAAAAAAAAAAGACAGTTGGCACAAACGATTGAGACTATTTGGGGTGAATTTGGAGCATGTCGGGGGCTGAGTGACCCCAGAATGACCTATAAATATTCTTTTAATATCTCCAGAACCAGCAGAAACAAATTTTTTTATGGCACAAACCACCACAAACAATTGAGACTATTCTGCCAAGGTTTTGCTGGTATAGGGGCAACTTCACTCAGGTCACGTACCTTCTCTTGTTTCTGGTGGGATTCACATGTCAATTACTGAATTAAACCAATAACTTTAAAATCGATATTAATCATAGTGTAGAACAGGGGTTCCCAAACTTTTCCAGGGCAGGGCCCCCCAAATGGCATTAATATTTGACCAAGGCCCCCTTTTGCAAGATGTCTTTAAAACAAGTTAAAAATACAGACTTATATATATGTGGGGCGGTTAGCACATTCGCCTCACGCCTCCAGGGTCCGGGGTTCGAGTCCCGCCAGGGCCATGTGTGTGCGGAGTTTGCATGTTCTCTCCGTGTGTCGGGGGTTTCCTCCGGGTACTCCAGTTTCCTCCCCCAGTCCAAAGACATGCATGGAAGGTTGATTGGCGTGTCCAAAGTGTCCGTAGTGTATGAATGGCTGTGTGAGTATGTATACCCAGCCGTGTGACTGGCAGCAGCTACATGCCGGTCCCAAGCCTGGATAAATGAAGAGGAGTGGGGAAAGCAATGGCAAACTACCCCACTACTTGTGCCGAAATGCTTTGTGGATCACATTGATGAAATACGTGCAGAGTGTTGACCCATAAAGTGACCGAAGGTCGGTCTCGAATAATAGGTGATAGAGATATATATAAGTATCTCATAAAAGTGAGTACACCCCTAAGTGAAAATGTCCAATTTGCGCCAAAAGCCTCAATTTTTAAAACATTTTTTAAATTATTTTTAGTTGGCTGAGCGTTATGGGAACGTTTATAGCCTCTATCTCGGGAGAAACCCAGTTGTTGTTCTTAATGGTTTGAAGGCTATAAAAGAAGCTCTGGTGACCAAATCTGCAGACTTTTCAGGACGCCCACAAAACCTGCTTGTCAGCCATATAACTGAAGGAAAAGGTGAGATTACAAATAATTACCTAAACAACCATTATAAATATAATTTCTTTATGATTTTAAAAGGATTTTATTTTACATAATAAGTACTGACATGCACTGACTCTGAAATATAGATACTGATGTGAGTAAAATGTAACAGGAATCATAATGGCTGATTATGGTCCTGCATGGAAGGAGCATCGGCGCTTTGCACTCATGACCTTGAGGAACTTTGGCTTAGGGAAACAGTCTATGGAGAACAGGATTCTGGGAGAAATCGAACACCTTGTTGCAAAAGTGGAGACGCATGCTGGTATCAACATGTTATTTTATTTATCAGGTTCCTGTTGATGATGGCTGTCCAATAAAGTATTTCCTGCTTGATTCTAAAAAGAAATTTAAAAAGATATGTTGATAATTATAGTTTTTCTTTTCATAGGAAGCATCTTGAATCCTCAGACTTTGTTCCATGATGCAGCATCAAATATCATCTACCTGGTTTTGTTTGGCACTCGCTATGAATATGACGATGAAACCCTTAAGAAATATGTTACAATGATTACTGAAAATGCCAAGATATTTAATGGACCTTGGTCGATGGTGAGACATTATCAAATCACCTGATCACAGACTGCATTTGGACTATTGCTAATTCTAATTACAGGCTTGGAGAAATAGTTTAAACAATAATGTCACTAATTAATAAAGAACAATTTGAACAAAAGAATCTCTTGTTTATCTTGTAGATCTATGATACTCTTCCACTGGTGAGATCCTTGCCTCTTCCCTTTAAGAAGGCTTTTAAAAACACCTATACACTTAAAAAATCAACAATGACCATGATCAACAAACACAGGACAACAAGAGTCCCAGGGAAGCCAAGAGACTTTGTCGACTGCTATCTGGATGAGCTGGATAAGGTATGTGTTTGTGTGGGTATAATTATTATTCTGGTAATTAATTAAGTGTCCAATATTTCATGTTCAATTCAATTCTATTTTATTTGTATAAGTCACTGCAGCGTGAGGTGATTCAGTGCTTTGTAGGTCATTAGTAGTATTTTATAATCAGTGCAAAATTTTACTGTGAGTCCATGTAATGTGGATAAAATAAAGGTAATAAGGCCAAAGATTCTGCATTTAGTAAGTGCTAAATTCTAAACTAACTGGATTGTTTTGTTTTTAACAGAGAGACAATGGCTCATCCTTTAACGAAGAACAACTAGTAACGTACATTCAAAATCTGCATGCAGCTGGGACTGATACCACATCCAACACCCTCCTTACGGCTTTCCTCTACCTCATGGCTTATCCAGACATTCAGGGTTTAAACTTTACTTCATTGCACATCATTATAAGTCTGCTGCATAAACGTTAAAATGTTTGATTAATTTTTTATTTGAATCATAATAGAGTCAAACACATTGTTTCTAGAGAGATGCCAGCAGGAGATAGATGAGGTTCTACAGGGAAAAGCTCAGGCATATTTTGAGGACAGACACAACATGCCATACACACAGGCTGTGATTCATGAATCTCAACGCATCGCCAACACTGTCCCTCTGAGTGCGTTCCACTGTACCTCAAGAGATACTGAACTGATGGGATACACCATCCCACAGGTGAGGATTTCAAACAGTGGTTTAATTTATCTTCTGCTACCCATGTTGATGTTTTTTTTTCACTGTTTTTCAGGGAACTATAATCATCCCTAACCTCTCCTCAGTGCTGAGTGAGGAAGGCCAGTGGAAGTTTCCTCATGAGTTCAACCCATCAAACTTCCTCAATAAGCAGGGACAGTTTGAGAAGCCTGAGGCATTTATGCCCTTTTCTACTGGTGAGAGCTCAGGATTGTGTTAAAAAATAATCCAAACCTGATTTATTTGAGTGCTTTCAACATCAATTGTGGATTTGACTTCACAGAACACTTCTCTAACACAAAAAGAATAAGTAATTAATGAATGAACATGGTAAGCTAATGTGTGTATATTTGTGCAGGGCCTCGTGTGTGTCTGGGTGAAGGTCTGGCTCGCATGGAGCTCTTTCTCATCTTGGTCACCCTGCTGCGCCGCTTTCGGTTCATTTGGCCTGAAGATGCAGGAGAACCTGATTTCACTCCTGTATTTGGAGCCACACTTACACCCAAACCATACAGGATGGGAATTAGGCTGAGACAGCCAGCTAAAGAAATGTAGAACTAGTCAGGAAATATACTGTTTACTGACAAATTCTTTATGGTAAATGAAAAAGTATTATATCAAAATAAATGAACAAATGAGCAAAAATAAAAGAACAATAATACAAAACGAATGTTAAGGATGTTAATATTGAGAATGTTAATTTGAATATTTATATGGTCTAATTAAAGCTTGTGTTTCTCATCTGTATCTTGTTCTGGTTTTGTTTGTAGTGGTTCTTTAAAATTGCGAACACTTGGATCCTGTCTTTCGAGAGAACATTGTAGGAAACACAGCATTTTCTACATGTGCTGACAAAAGCCCCCCTCCAAAGAGCTGTTACTGCCAGTGGAGCAAACCATCATTAGGCTAAAAAAATTTAAATAATCAAAATAAACCCAGTAGCGAGATAGCAAAAACAATAGGTGTATCCAAATCATCTAAAGTAAAACGCACTGGTGAGCTCAGGAACACCAAAAGGCCTGGAAGACCAAATATTTTAGATGACAGATGAATTATTTCCCAGGTGAAGAAAAACCTCTTCACAGTTGTTGGTCAGATCAAGAACAATCTCCAGGAGGTAGGTGTATCTGTGTCACAGTCAACAAGCGAGAGAAGACTTCAGCAAAGTAAAGACAGAGAGTTTTCCACAAGATATAAACCAGTGATAAACTTCAAAAACAGGAAGAGCAGATTAGAGTTTGAAAAATAAACAAGAATGACGGGAAGAGAAGAGTGTGGAGGATGGAAGGAACTGCCAATGATCTGAAGCATACCACCTCATGTTATGGTGTGGGCATGTATGGCTGCCAATGGAAGTAGTTCAGGATGAATTCTGAAGTGTTCAGGGCAATATTATCTGCTCAGATTCAGCCAAATGCTTTAAAACCCATTGGATGACACTTCACAGTGCAGATGGACAATGACCTGAAGTACACTTTGAAAGCATCCTAATACATTGTTAAGGCTAAGAAGTGGAATCCAACTGAGCTGCATTTCATTTGTTGAAGGCAAAACTAAAGATAAAACACCCCAAGAACAAGCAGGAACTGTAGACAGCTGCAATAAAGTCAATGCAGAGTATTACCAGGAAACAACCCCAGTGTCTGGTGATGTCTATGGGCTCTAGACTTCGGGCAGTCATTCACTATTAAATGTATTTTTCAAAGAACCAAAATGGAGGAAGTTTAGATCACTATACTCCATTTGTACATTTCAAGATTCGTAATGTGATGTTTTCTGCCCAATTTTTTTTTAATTAAGTTCATGTGTATTGCTAATACACTTATATTTGTAATGCTGTATGCATATAATGTTTTGTATGATTTTTGCAAGATTCATCAAAGGCCTCCCTGTCTGTTCCGAGATTTTTAGGCAAAACATTTCCACTTCAATGTCCAGAGTTATTATCAAAAGAGTGGAGTATAAGAAGTGACATTTTTTTCCCATTTATATATGATTCATTTATATGTAGTTTTACATGTGGTTCATTTACACATGATTCATTTTCACACACACCCCCCACCTCGGCACATGATGGTTACACTAACTATTACTGATTGTATACAGTGATCCCTCGTTTTTCGCGGGGGTTACGTTCCAAAAAGAACCCGTGATAGGTGAAATCCGCGAAGTAGTAACCTTTTTTTTTTTTTTTTTTACATTTATTATATAATGAAATACTCCATAATACATTGAAACCAAAGAACAAAACCTTTTTACAGGCCCAAGCAGGCCCAAGTTTTTTTTTTTTTTTTACAAATAACTACTGTACTGTAAAATAATAATTTTAATCATCAATACAAACTGAATGCTTCAAATTGCGGAGATCAGCACCGCCCCATCGCGACCTAAGGCATTGGATTAGAACGGGAGAAAATAAAAAATGATTATGAAAAAAAATACAAAGTACAGCAGGAAAAATAGTGACACGGGTATTTCACTGCTCTTCTGACTGAGCCGCTGCACCCTGACTCCGCCCTGCATCCTGACTCCGCCCTGCATCCTGACTCCACCCTGCATCCTGACTCCGCCCTCCAGCGTGTTTTTCTTCTAATGCCCGCGGTGCAGGTGGGTTTTTTCGAGAGAAGATCATAGTTATCGGTAGTTGTTGTCGCTCTTTTTTCTTCTGGGCATTTAGAGAAACTTGAAATTGCAAGAGAATTTGCAAACTTAAATTTGGCAAGCTGTTTTAAGTACGTGTATAAACCGCAACGTTATTGACACACAGGTAGAGAAGAAGCGGAGAGACTGTTAGCCAATCAGAATGCAGAACACAATGCGCGATGCAAATCCGTGAAGCAGCGAGACCGTGAAAGGTGAACCGCGATATAGCGAGGGTTTACTGTATTGTATACTATAAAACCCAACAACAAGCATAAGACACAAGGGCAATATAACCGATGATCTTTAATACAACAGTGAGTATCCTGTAAAAATACTATATCAGAGTTTTTAAAAGTTTCAAATATATAAAATATAAAATATGAAATATATAAAAACCTTAGATCTCTTAACAGGATTACCCATACCTATGACGTTCCAACTAATAAATCTTAAAAGGCGTGCTGGTCCTAGTCGTGCTGGGATCAATATCACTACTAACCATCTAATAAAGTAAACCATAGGGATATAAATAGTCAATTAGAGCCGGAGTGATTTCCCCTCCCCCCAAAAACCTTTAAACATAAAAACACCCAAAGTCTCCATAACCCAAAGGAGACAGCAGTGTATCCCTCTATAACCAAAAGTTGTCCACGCTGAGACAACCTCTCGGAAAGAACGCTGAACTAACCAACCCTTACCAAAACTAAAGATTTCAGTAAGAGAAATCCCCTACTGACTTCAAATCTGATAAACAGTCTGCGCACAATAACAGATATAATGTCCTTAACTTTAAAAAAAAGTTGAGTATAAGTAGTGACATTCTTTTTATTAGATAAGATAATATGAAAATAGGGGGTACGGTGACTTAGTAATTAGCATGTTTGCCTCATACCTCCAGGGTCGAGGGTTTGATTCCTGCCGTGGTCCTGTGTGTGAGACTGTCCATCACTCTTACACCCATACTTTTTTTTTTATTGCTTCATAGACAGTAAACTCATACCCTCCGTCCATTCATGTTCTCATAGTTCTATTGTCATATCAGACCACGCCCCTCTGATCTTACATAAAACACTAGGTGGAGGATCTACATTTGCAATCAAAATGATCTAAGCCCCATTGCCAATCAGGTTTATTGTCCAAATTTACAGACTTTCAGCTGTTTCTCCCAACACTATTTACAAAGCAAATGACACCGCATGTGAAAACCTGAAGTACAGTACCTATTATTATTTCTGCACCCCAAACATATTATTTTTCCCTCCTTTTCTTGTATTAGTGTTTCATGATGATTACTCGAATCTAACTTGGACACTAGCACCAAGAGCTAAGCAATTAAAATGTGCTTTATTGTTTTTATAGATTTATGTTTACATTTATGTGTCACGAGTCCCCCTGCTGGCCAGGTGCGGCACTGCACCTTGGCCGGTTCTGGCGCCATCTGGTGGCTGAACTCTGGCAGTGACTATTTGTAGCACCTGGACTTTGTGTGTCTCCACCTCAGTGTGCCGGTGGACTCCATGTCCCAGCAGCCATTGCCTCTTGGTCACATGTATCCTGGCACCTGATTCACGTTTCCGTTAATGAGCACTTGTGTGTATATATAGTTCTGGTTCTGCACTTAGCCGGTGTCTTTCGTTATACCTGTATCTGTTTAGACTCCTGTTATCTGTTTAGACTCCTGTATCTGTTTAGACTCCTGTATCTGTTTAGACTCCTGTATCTGTTTAGAGTCCTGTTTCTCTGTTTAGATTCCTGTTTCTCTGTTTAGACTCCTTTCTCTGTTTAGACTCCTGTTTCTATGGTTAGACTCCTGCATCTGTTTAGATTCCTGTTTCTGACGGTTAGACTCCTGTATCTGTTCAGATTCCTGTTTCTGTGGTTAGACTCCTGTTTCTCTGTTTAGACTCCTGTTTAGGCTCCTGTCTCTGTGTTTAGATTCCTGTCTCTGTGTTTAGGTACCTTAGCTTTAGTATCTGTTTCTTGCCCTTGAGTATCTGTAGCCTAGTGCTAGTATCTTTGTTTTGCTGATTCTATTCTGTGTGGGAATAAACGTTAATAATTACGTCTGCGACTGCTTCCACCTCAACCCGCCCGCCGTGACATTATGGCATTTGGCATTTAGAAGTACAAATATAAACATCTTGTAAAGAATGCAATTTTTCAATCATAGATGAAAACAAGATCCAGGGTTATTATTAGCAGTTTAAGCAGTTTAATTTAAAATGGTTGAAATAGCTGGAATTTGACTTGATGAAACTTATTATAGGATTACAGAAGAAACATAAGATTTTACATATAAGGCCATGGGAAAGTAATTAGGAATGTAAGTATTTAATGACAGGCTGTTTCTTTATGATCCATAAAGAAATCTTCAATATGCAGACATATACCGGTTCTACATTTCTCTAGCTCCCTGTCTCAGCCTGACTCCCATCCTGTATGGTTTAGGTGTAAGTGTTAGTCCAAATATAGGAGTGAAATCTGGTTCTCCTGCATCTTCAGGCCAAATGAACTGAAAGCGGCGCAGAAGAGTAACCAAGAAGAGGAAGAGCTCCATGCGAGCCAGACCTTCACCCAGACACACACGAGGTCCTGCACACATGAACAGATACATACATTTAACATTGTCTTTTGCCAGATTTAAATGAATTTATCTCTGGTTTGGATTAACGAGGTTTTCATGAAGTTTGCAGTGTCCTTTCACTCCTGAGTTCTCACCAGCAGAAAAGGGAATAAATGCTTCAGGTTTCTCAAACTGTCCTTGCTCATTCAGGAAGTTTGATGGGTTAAAATCATGAGGAAACTTCCACTGGCCTTCTTCACTCAACACTGACGATAGATTGGGGATGATCATAGTTCCCTGAACACAGAGAAATAAAAAAGAGATTAAAATGAGTAGCAGAAGTCGTCAAACCAAAGCAATTGAAATCATCACCTTTGGGATGGTGTAGCCCATCAGTTCAGTATCTCTTGTGGTACAATGGAACACACTCAGAGGGGCAGTGTTGGCGATGCGCTGACACTCGTGAATCACAGCCTGTGTGTACGGCATGTTGTATCTGTCCTCAAAAGATGGCTGAGATTTTCCCTCTAGAACTTCATCAATCTCCTTTTGGCATCTCTCTAGGAACAAAGCATGCATGGCACTATCATTAGATTTATGAAACCTGTCAATCTGGGCAATAAATATCAAAATTCCAGCATTGATTTAATAAGCAGACTTATAACACAATGCAATGGACAAGTTCTCACTCTGGATGTCCGGATGAGCCATGAGGTATAGAATTGATGCAAGGAGTGTGTTGGATGTGGTCTCAGTTCCAGCTATATGCAGATTCATAATATACACCACAAGTTGTTCTTCGCTGAAAGTGGATTCGTTGTCTTTCTATTAAAAACGATATATAAAATAACACATTTTAATATGATTTCTCATCAAGCAAAACAGAAGGGACTTCATTATACAAATACAAACCTTATCCAGCTCATCCAGATAGCAGTCAACAAGGTCTCTTGGGTTCCCTGGGACTCTTGTTGTCTTGTGCTTGTTGATCATGTTCGCTGTCAAGATTTTTAGTGTGCTGTAATTATTAAAGGCTTTTTTAAACGGAAGGGGTAAGGACCTCACTATAGGAAGTGCATCATAGATCTACAAGAAAACAGGAGATTTGGCTGTTGTAATACATGCATTATGTTTTCTTCCCTCCTTATCTAAAGAATCTAAAGAAAAAAATCTAAAACAAAAAAAACCCTGACTTTTCCCAGCATAAACTTACACCAGGGTGAGGAGGAGGTCTTAAACTTTTTGCAACCAGGGACCCGTTTAATTGATGAAAATAATCCAACTATACAAATAATAGACTAAATGTTTAAATGTGTAAAGAAAATAATATTGACACATAGAAAGTTTTATCACAGACCTTTCTAAAAATTCACTTTGTGTCCAAGATGGCATTACTTATAGAAAATTGCTGTAACATGGAATTAAAACTTTCAGTACTGCTTCAAGATTGTAGTAGGAGCCGAAAGCATTTAGCATTAAGTCTTAATCCAAATAATAAAAAAATGAAGTGACGATTGTATACTGTAACGACACTGGGGTCAGGTGTCACCCAGAGGAAGATGGGTTCCCTTGCCCCTGGCGCCTCTGACTTGCTCTATAGGGATCTAAATCTAAATCCACTGCATTTCTGTAAAGCTGCTTTGTGACATTGTCTATTATTAAAAGTGTTATACAAATCAAATAGAATTGAACTTACCAATGCCCAAGATCCTTGAGCGAGCCTTGCGTTTTCAGAAAAGAGCCGAACGTACACTTTAAGGGTTTCATCGCCATAGTCATAGCGAGTGCCAAATAAAACCAGATAGATGATGTTTGATGCTGCATCATGGAACAAAGTCTGAGGATACATGGAGCTTCCTACAAATAGAAAAGCTATGTTGACATGTATTTACTTGCTTTGTACAACCTAGAAGACTTTTATTGGGCAGCTATAATCAACAGGAACATGATTAATAAAGAATCGTATTCATACCAGCATGTTTCTCCAATTTTGCAACAAGGTGTTCAATTTCTCCCAGAATCCTTTCCTCCATAGACTGTTTCCCCAAGCCAAAGTTCCTTAAGGTCATGAGAGCAAAGCGCCGATGCTCCTTCCATTGAAGACCATAATCAGCTATTATGACTCCTGATTCATTTTACTCAAGTCAGTAACAAACTTTAGAGTTGCATTAATGGTATATAATTGAAACTTGACAGTCTGTTGATGTGGGATGTGTAATTGCATGTCAGAGATTTCACCTTTTCCTTCAGTTACATCCTTAAGCAGGTTTTGTGGGCGTCCTGAAAAGTCTGCAGATTTGGTCACTAGAGCTTCTCTTATGACTTTTAAACCATTAAGAACAACAGCTGGTTTTGTCCCGATGTACAGACTGTAAATGTTTCCATATTGCTCAGCCAACTAAACATAGAATATATAACAAGTTTTATTCAAGACAAAAATAAAATAAACACACACATTGCAAAAGTGTCATTAGGTAAAATGCCTGCTGTCCTGTAATAAGCTGGCTGTACACTGCGAGATTTTTAACCCTTTAAAAAGTTGTCACAGACAAAACTTGAATGTCGTAAACGAATTAAATTTCGACTAAAGAGGGCCAAGTACAAAGTTCTGGCAGTGTAAAAAAAATCTAATCTCAGAGCGAGAGAGCAGCTATGAATCTCATCTGAAAGCCACAAGTAAGAGTACAGCCACTGGCAGACTCTGGTGCCCCCATGGTTGAAGAAACACAGCAAAAGTGCCCCCTAGTGTTCCCCTTTGGTAGATAAATCATGATAACGTGCCCTCTAGGGTGCCATACAATGAAGAAAACATGATGCAGTGCTCTAATGGCTGGCCAAGTAGAAAAACAAGATGAAATGCCCTCTAGGGTGCCGCTATGTATGAGGAAAAAGTGACGAAGTGCCCCTAGGGTGCTTCTTATATTAAAAAATAAAGCAAACAAAAAACCACACAGGTTAATGAGCTAAGAGTGCTCATCAGACAGCATGTATATATACCTAGGTCAGCACAGGAGGCCCCATAGGCATGGTGCGGCTACAAATAAAGTAGTGGCAATGGTGAAACAACAGAATAAATATCCTTATTACCTCAGACTCATTTTGAAGAATATGTGTGTTCATGCAGGCCTACTTTCTGCACAAGTTTGCATCAAATTGAACATAACAACTTTATTTAATTTTCTTTAATTATAGGTCTATCATCTCTCGTCTATGCACCAAAGAACTGAACTCAAATCTTTACAAATACTATTATCGATAAGGGTACAGGCTAAAGAAAATCGGGTTAAAAACAACCCAAATTAGGTTATTTTTATCCCAACGGCTGGGGTGTTTTTCAACCAAAAGGTGTCACGATCTTGCCGGCAGATGAGCCAGATGGTGCTCCAGAGGACGTCGCCAGCGTTCCAGCCCCGCTAAGGACGTCGCCAGCGTTCACACAATGCCCCAGCCACACATGCACCACAGGGGACCAGTACCGCCGTTGGAGGAGGGTTATGTCACGATCTTGCCAGCAGATGGCGCTGTGGAGACGATGTACACAGAGAGTAGGGGTGCACGTGTCCACGTGCTTTAAGTGCACATGGATGATAGGACTTTGTTTACTATGGACATGTGCACTTGTTTTGGTTTCTGTTCTATCCCCTCCCTGTTTCGTTATTGGCCGAGGTGCGAGGGTATGTTTTCAATTGTTACCAGCTGTCGGCATTTAAGGTAAATATCATGGTTATTTAAACCCCTCACGTTGCTGTGCACTTCGCACAGTATTACAGGTTTCATGTTTGGGTTCATGGTTCCCGCCTTGGGTCTAGTTAATGTGTAGAAGTTACATGTGTAATGGTGCCACGTGGTAGTGTTTACATGCCTTGCTCTGATTTTCAGTTTCACGCCTCGGTTCTAGTTCTATGAGTAAATGTTAACATGAGATGAATGTATAATTGTGCTATGCGGTAAATGGTAAATGGCGCACTTATACAGTGTTTTTATCAAAAGCGCTTTACACTGTGTCTCATTCACCCATTCACACACACACTCACACACCAATGGTAGCAGAGCTGCCATGCAAGGCACTAACTTGCCATCGGGAGTAACTCGGGGTTCAGTGTCTTGCCCAAGGACACTTCAGCATGTGGAGTCATGTGGGCCACCAACCCTACAATTAGTGGACAACCCGCTCTACCACCTGAGCCATAGCTGTCCCGCCATAGCCACCCCTACGCAGCCCCTACAGCTTTGAAACACAGTAGTGTTTCAAAGCCACGTTCTAGTTTCACATTTCGTTCCTCAATTCTAGTTTATGTTTGACCTCGTTTCCCGTATCATGTATATTGACTTTAGTGGATAATAAAGACTTGGATCCTGCACTTACTTACTGTTCCAGTCTCATTTCGTAACAAATGGATGGTTTCATTCACTGGGTAAATTTTATTTCATAAATGGGTTACTATTTTCAGGGTTATTTTTACCCTTTTGAAAATTTTAAATATACCACATTATAAACAAAAATATCAACATGGTATCTCCATTTATACATCAGAAGGTGTTCAGAAATGTTTTGCTAGAGCTGCTAAAGTGGAGTTTATATATAGACTTTGAAGTAAATGACTCAAATAAGTCATAAAGTTTTATGACAAAAACGTGAGATTTTGATCATAGGAGATGTTTGAAACATCCAAAAAACTTAGAAACCAAGTTACGATCCAGTGGGCATTACAAACAATTATACCGAAGCTAACAAATGTAGCGGTGCATTTCATGTGAACTGGACTGTTATCGCACATTTTTGCTTTTTCTAGTGTGCAGTAATGGTTTAATGGATAATTATATATTGATACGAACCTTCACTCGATCATGTGTTCATTTTGAGCACACCTGTGTCTGGTTAAGGACAAAACATTTTGTGTTGCTTTTAACACAATCAGTGTGTTAGTACATTTAATACATGCTGTGTGTTAAACATTTCCACACAAAGATGTGTTAATAATTGTCATATCACAGCAAACGAGCGACTCCATTTCCCAGGATGCACCACCAACTACACATGGCCGAAGAGGACTACACTTCCCACACACACACGTTCACCTTCTCCTGAGTCTCACACACAGACGTTTACCCTCTCCTGAGTCTCACACACACACACAGACGTTCACCTTCTCCTGAGTCTCACACACACGTTCACCTTCTCCTGAGTCTCACACACACACATGCTCACCTTCTCCTGAGTCTCACACACATGTTCACCTTCTCCTGAGTCTCACACACACACGTTCACCTTCTCCTGAGTCTCACACACAGACGTTTACCCTCTCCTGAGTCTCACACACACACACACACGTTCACCTTCTTCTGAGTCTCACACACACACACACGTTCACCTTCTCCTGAGTCTCACACACACACACGTTCACCTTCTCCTGAGTCTCACACACACACACAC